>OZ019979.1:4578921-4652043 GCA_963970395.1 Ephialtes manifestator
TGGCGGAAAGGGGTGGGGCTAGCCCCAGCATCTGGGGCTAATCCCAAGCCTTTAGCCCCACCCCTGTCCGCCAAGCCCTGAGCCCGAATTATTCTAAGTCCCTCGATTCTTGACACGGCGGCAGCGGCGAGATCTTTTTATAATATAGAGAGATTAACAACGTAGTTTGTAAACTACGAAACCGAAACTTTTTACCGACCAATGTCGGTAAAAAAAATCTACTCCAGCATCACCTTAAGCATGTAAAATCAAAAATTAAGAATGGAAATAAAAATATATGCAAAATATATTCGACATATAGAATTTTTTTACACTAAACATAAATATATATAACTATATTTCATATATATATCTCACATATTTTGCATATATTTTTGCACATGTGTACGAAAAATATATGGAACATATAGAACTTTTATTATATTGGACATATATTTTACATATTTTTTTCCGTCCGAATCATACATGAAATTCTAAACAAAAGTTCTATTCCATTAGAATTTAAGTATATATGCGACAAGAGAACAATCTAAAAAAAATCAACGTTGTTAAAAATACGCAGAATATTATTTTTAGAATAATAATAATAGAAATAGCGGAAAGTAATCAATGCATCAGTTCCGCAAATGATTGTTTAATAAATTATTACTGGTATATAAAATATAGTTTACAAATTTCAAGAATGGAAAAAGTATCAAATTTTTAATTTTTTGAAAAATTATTTCTTTCCTGCCGTATACCTTTTTTGGGTTGGAAAAAGTTTTAATAATGCTTTTATAAAACTAGAAATCTTAAAAATTATTAGAATATTAAAAATATTAGAAATATTAGACAATTAAATAATTTCTCAATGAAGTGAAAAATGTAGGATTCTAAAAAATTGTTGAGCTATTTTTTTTAATAACTAATTTACAAATAACACATTTGACATTATTATTATTATTATTATTATTCAAAATAAAAATTCTTAATATTTTGATACGATTAATTTTTTTTTTTTTTTTTTTCAAATTTTGTCCTTGTAGTCTATTACTAAAATTCTAATTGAACGGAGGATCTTGTTATGAATGCATGTAACACATCTTGTGAAAAGAGACGAGAGATTGGCAATGAAATGCAGCATTAGGAAATTTAATCAGGCGAACGCTCACGGCAGAAACGTTTTATTCTGCAACGCGTTATCGTCACGACCAGAGAGAGGTTTGTGTCGAGATTGCTGTCTTTAGGTGTATCGCATACGCTTCTTGAGAGTCTCGCATACGAGGCTGAAATCAAACTGCCGGGGTGAGAGTCCCTCGCGTCAGCAGCATTTACGACGTCGACCGAGGAGATCGTCAAGAGGACGGAGAGAGTAGAATGTATGGGACAATCCATATCGTTTCAACCAGGGTCTGACCCTTGACCCCTCGGATTGAACTCAATATTTTTTATACGATTCACATAATCCTTAGAAGCTCTAATTTTTTTTTTTTCGAAAATTTTTGAATTATTTATGATTTTTGAAAATAAAAATGTCGATCGACAAACTTTAAAAAATGTTTTAAAATTCTGAAAATATTTTTAATATGTTTGATGTAAATCTTAGAAGATATAATTCTTTTTTTGATAAATTTTTGATTATTTATGATTTTTGAAAATAAAAATATCGATCGACAAATTTTAAAAAATGTAAACAATTCTGAAAATATTTTTTATATGTTTGACGTAAACCTTAGAAGCACTAATTTTTTAAATTTTTTCGGCTTTTAGAAAAGGAAAATGTCGATTGACAAACTTAAAAAATGTAGAAAAAAATATGTAACATTTTTTGTCAAAAATTAAGAATTTGAGACCCAAGCCGAGGTTGGCTGGCATGACCTTCCAATTTTGTCAACCTTTTTCCGAAAAACGATTTTAAAAAATGAAAGAAATTGTAAGTTCGCTATTTTGTAAGGAGTTTTATTCTCGGCAAATTGAAGAATAATTTTTCATCCACATTTTAATGCACACTATATGTTCATTTGGAAAAAAAATAGTATTGTTTTTCAGTTATTAAATAATATTATTTATGATTGAATCGCTCAATTGCAGGAAAATTATTTTAAAAACTCACAAATCATGTGTCGCATATAAAAATTGGACATCGCAAACTGACAATTTTTTTCTAATTTTCGCAATGTTTTTCTTTTTCGAAAAAATGTTGAAAAACAAAGTTATACATTAAATCATTTTTTTTTTTCAAAAAAGGTCGAAGAAAAATGGATATCCAGAATCTTTATTTTCGACAAAAGATAATTCAAACTTAAAAAAAAAGAGCCAGATTTTTTTACCTTTCTAATGTTTGTCGATCGATATTTTTGTTTTCAAAAATCGTAAATAATTCAGAATTCATCGAAGAAAAAAATTAATGCTTTCACGGTTTATGTCAATCATACAAAAAATTTCGATATTAATCAATCATATAAAAATCGATATTTTTTTTTTCAAAAATCATTTATGATTCAAAACTTATCGAAAAAAAATTAGTTATTTTAAGAGTTATGTCAATCATATACAAGTCGATATTTTTATTTTCCAAAATCGTAAATGATTTAAAACTTATCGAAAAAAAAAATTATTGCTTTTAAGGGTTATGTCAATCATATAACAAAATTTCGATAATTTTATTTTCAAAAATCGTAAAAGATTAAAAATTTATCTAAAAAAAAAAATTAATGATTTTAAGGGTTACGTCAATCATATACAAGTTGATATTTTTATTTTCAAAAATCGTAAGTGATTTAAAACTCATCCTGAAAAAAAAAATATTGCTTTCAAGAATTATGTCAATGATATAAAAAATTTCGATAATTTTGTTTTCAAAAATGGCAAATGATGGCAAAAAGTCAGTAATCATGTGTCGCATTTAAAAATTGTCCATCGTAAACTGAAATTTTTTTCTAATTTTCTCAATGTTTTTTTTTTCGAAAAATGGTCGAAGGAAAATGTATCTCAAGAATTTTTATTTTCGACAAAAGATAATTCTAAATATTAAAAAAAAGAGTGCTTTTAAGAGTCAGAATCTTTTTGCCTTTTTAAAGTTTGTTGATCCATATTTTTGTTTCGAAAAATCGTAAATGATTAAAAATATATCGAAAAATAAAATTAGTGATTTTAAAGGTTATGTCAATAATATAAAAAATGTCGATAATTTTATTTTCTAAAATCAGAAATGAATGAAAATTGATCGAAAAAAAAATCGTGCTTTTACGGGTTATTTTAATCATATAAAAAATTTCGATTATTTCATTTTCAAAAATCGTAAAAGATTAAAAATTTATCTCAAAAAAAAAAAAAAAAAAAATTAGTGATTTTAAGGGTTACGTCAATCATATCCAAGTCGATATTTTTATTTTCAAAAATCGTAAATGACATAAAACTTATCGAAAAAAAAAAATATATTGCTTTCAAGAATTATGTCAATGATATAAAAAATTTCGATAATTTTATTTTCAAAAATGGCAAATGATTAAAAAATTTAACGAAAAAAAAAAAATTCCGCTGTTAAGGATTACGTTAATGATGTGAAAAATTTCGGGCCCATTCCAAAGGGGTCAAGGGTCAGACCCAGGTCAAAATGATATGGAATGCCCTGTATGTAGTGACTATATATTTACGGCATAGACAGCAACGCAGTGGAAGAAGAGGGAAGCGAGGGAGCAGCATCGAGGGCTCGCCTTAGTCGACCTTGCTCTCGTTTTGCTTTCCCCTCTTCCTCTCTTCCTGCTGCTACTGTCCCGGATTGTCAGGAGCCGAGAGAGCTCGATCGTTCCAGCACGTGGCGGCACGTGCTGGAATCGCCTCTCGCCAAACAATCTCAAGCCCACTCTGGGCCTCCCTCGCCAAATATCTCTCCTCCTCTCTTTTCCCTTTCTCTTTTCGTCTCTCGTGCTTTTTATCGCTGCAAATACATATAAGAAAGAAAATATACACACGCAAAGACAATACACGAGTAAAATTCAGAGCAGCGTAACGTCGAAGGCTTTTGGGATAATCTACGACTGGATGATAAGCCCGACAAACGAGAGTTGCCATTTGCTGAGAAGGGACAATATCCTCGAGATATTTATGGCGGCTCAGCAGCTTGGAATCAAAGGTTCGACCGCTGTTTACTTTATTTTTCTTTGCATGCACTTTAATTTTCTTTTTTTTGTTGTTCCAGTGGTTGACAGTTTTAGCGAAATGGAAAGCTGGAAAAATGTTATCGTGTAATTTAAGGATGTATATTAGGGTGGATCTTGTTTGGGGTCACGAGGAATTTCGTCACGGCCGCGCCCTAAATAGTTTCCAAAAAGTTGCAAAAAACATTGCCCAAGTTCTTTGTACTGTCAACGCTAAAAAACCGCAAAAACCATTTCAGTGTTTTCTGCACTTTTTCGCACAACAATTCACCGCAAAACCACCAAGCGTTTTTTTATACAGCGTTGGTAGTTTTGCTGTTTCGATCACCTCAAAAACAGTGACGTCAATTTCGAAAAGTTTCAAAATTGCTGCTAAATTCTTTTAAAAAATAATATAAATTCATGTAATAAGAAATGATATAAATTTTCTATCAAATTTTGTTTCCACATCTACACGGACAGAAAAGTCTGTGTGTAGCTACGCGGGTTTCTGTTGTTAATTACTATAACTTGCGTGCCGCGGTGACACAAGGGCTTTATCAAAGTTGTTCCTATACACGTAGAAGCTTTTACAATGTATATTGTAATCTTTCCGATTTTGCTTTAGTACTATGATCATTATTCCTTATATTAATGTTTCCGACCGAAATTTTACTTATACGTATACATATGACAGTATTCCATTTTTATATAGGAACAATTAATAAATTTTTCGTACTATTTTCAATATGATACTGGAATTAATTATTGAAGGATTTTCTATGCGTTCCCTTAGATGTATTTAAGGGAAGGAAGGGGAAATGTATTTAATATGCTTTGCAAGTTAGTGTATAAAAAATGTGAACATTTTTAAAGACGCCATCATATTTTGTAATTTAATTTTGTTTCTCTGACTGTTGTGTTGAAACTGCAACACGCTAGCCAAAGTAGGTCGATAAGTCGGAGTTGTAACTTACCATATGACAACTCGACCAAAAATACAAATATTGGGCAGCTTCACTGCCATGTCTTCAATGTCCCAAGAAAGACACTTTTGGGCGAAAAGATTGCTCTTTATATGCACAGCCGTAGATCTTTTCGTTTACGAGAAAAGTTGTGGTTATTCGCCATCTAGCGGCTGAAAACTCAATTAATGTTCTCTGGGTTTGTTTACCATATAAATATGACATGTCAATTTTTCTTATGGTGTATAGTAATTACAACATTTCTTATACACTCTAGATTCACAGTTCTACTTATTTGTGCTGTCGCTAGATGGCGAATTCGTGTACCGATTCTCGTAAATGGAAGTGACTACGGGGTGCATATAAGCGGGGAGGTTTCATGTCGATTCGTCCTGTGGCATTATACCGCAGCGCAATATATCGATTTTTTGTCGCTCGGGTCGTTATAAAATAGTAACGACCCAGCGCTTTTGAAGAAAAGAAAGACTTAAAAAAAACCTCAAACAACAAACGTATGCTGTTAGGCAAATTTTACATATGTAGTGGATGAATGAATTCGCGACGTCATCATTAATCATGTTCTTATTTACGAATCTAAACAATCCCTACATGTTGATAATCCCAAAGCAGAATAGGAAATTAATACTAATCGACGGTAATAAGTCCCATGTAAATGAAGATTACTCTAATGTTTTCAGCTTTCAAAAAGATACAGATACAACGGATTACTATACTGCGAAGGAATAAGTCATTGTTGCAATCAAGCAAATTTTGTGACGATTACTATACATATCGTAAAGCTGTAAATTGTTTATATGAGCTTTTACAATAGGGCCCATGTGTCACCGCTGTACAATATTTTCTGCGAGTGGCAGCTATATTCGCGGATCTATTTCTTTGTGTAAAACGCTAAATTTCTGTCATCCTACTGGAACTTTTTTTAAAAACCACAACAATAAAAAATAATATGTCAATTAATTAGAATTGGAGGAGCAATGCTGGGCATTTATCGACAATGATGAACTCTTTACCGAAGATACGGCATTTTTGCTGTATTTGGAGGCGAGAAAAATAGGCAATACAGCTGTGATGGAACTTATGGTTCCTAGGATAATGAAATTCTTCCTGATGCTCGTTAGCACGAAAGATTTTCTCGAGCTCTCGGTCGAAGAGCTCTGTTTGCTGTTGCGCTCGAATTACATATGCGTCAACAGCGAAATGGAAGTTCTTATGTCCGCTGTACGATGGTTGATGCACGATTGGCAGTCGCGAAAACAACACATGATGCAAGTATTGAAATGTGTGCGATTTGGACTCATTGCGCCTTGGCAACTCGTTGATGTCAAAAGAAATCCCGAAAATCCCGAATTTATGGAACTGATGTCTTATCCGGAAGTCCAAAAGATGGTGGACGATGGATTGGCGTGAGTACATTTTTTTTTCTCTTAAGGGGAGAGACGCAGTTCCAAATTCCAGATATTTAATCACAGATATTTAAAATTTGTTTATCTGCTGTATGTATATCTTCCCGGTAAACACGGTAATGTTACAGTAATGTTACAGCAATGTAACCCAATGTAACAAGTAACATCACCTGTAACTTACATGTAAGTTATTATGTATACATGTATGTTATGTAACAATGTAACAAGTAACATCACCTGTAACGTAGATGTAACTTACATGTAAGTTATTATGTATACATGTATGTTATGTAACAATGTAACAAGCAACATCACCTGTATCGTACATGTAACTTACATGTAATTTACATGTAAGTTATTATGTATACATGTATGTTATGTAAAAATGTAACAAGTAACATCACCTGTAACGTACATGTAACATACATGTATACATGTATGTTATGTAACAATGTAACAAGTAACATCACATGTAACTTACATGTAACTTACATGTAACTTACATGTAAGTTATTATGTATACATGTATGTTATGTAACAATGTAACAAGTAACATCACCTGTAACTTACACGTAACTTACATGTAATTTATTACATGTACTGACATGTAACTTACATGTAAGTTATTATGTATACATGTATGTTATGTAACAATGTAACAAGTAACATCACCTGTAACTTTCATGTAACTTACATGTAAGTTATTATTTCCCACTTATCAATGTTACCATGTTATGTAACATTCGTTACGTAACCGTTACATTTCAGTTATGTTGCCCGCACGTTGCGTAATGTAACTGCTATATAACAAGTAACCTACATATGTTACATCACTTGCATAACATAACCGTTACATTTGCATAATGTTGCTAGTATGTTGCATAATGTAACCGCAACGTAACAGAAATGTAACCGAAAGTTACAAGCATGTTGCGTAATGTTACTGATGTGAAACAAGTAACATAAAAGTTACGAAACCGCAACTTCGAAAGGTAACTTCACGTGAGGTTTTTTTGTAGACTGAAAGTTCACAAAAGAGCCTCACGGTTTGCGAAATCGCTACCCTTAGAAAGTCAAAAAAATAGCTGCTGGGATTGAAAGTAGAACAAGCTATTGGCGAATAATACCAACCAGTTAGTATCTCCCACTGTTTATTTTGAGCTGCAAAGTCACTGTAATATATATGTTACGTAAATGTTACATTCCCTTGCAACGTGTTTGCAATGTTGCCACGTTACATGACTGTTACATGACCGGACTATATCCGGAGTAGCATTACAAACGTTACATGTATGTTGCATTACAGTTACACATTTTTGTTACATAACTGTAACGAAACTATGGCATATAACAGTTATATAACGTGCATGTTTACGATGTTACATATCCACTGTAATATGCATGTTACGTAAATGTTACATTCCCGTGCAACGTTCTTGCGATGTTGCCACGTTACATAACTGTAACATTGCCTTCCTGTCACAAAAGTGACGTCCCAATTGTTACTTGCACGTTGCGTTGCGGTTTCATAGCTTTTGTTATGCAATTGCAACGAAAATATGTCACATAACAGTAACATTACCTGCATATAACAAATGAAACATCACATGGTACTCCTATGTTACATAGCCGCAACATAACTCAAGCGTTACATTGTTACAATCACATGTAACTTCCAGGTTACATTGCTGTTCAATTATGTGTTTACTGGGTTGAGATTATTGTTTGTATATGGGGCATTATACACCGATCGGACCACCATTTACCACGATCATCATCGATACCCTTGTGGGTTCGACCACCGTGGTTTCAGGTTGAAATTACCGCATACAACCGCAAAAACCACCTCAGTGTTTTCTGCACTTTTCCGCACAGCAATTCACCGCAAAACCACGGAGCGTTTTTTATTTTTTGTAGCGTCGGTGGTTTTGATTTTTCGATCACCGCAAAAACCCCGATGTAATTTTCGAAAAATCTCGAAATTTCATAACGGTTTGTAATTTGTATAAATAACGGTAGAAATCATGGCTCGACGGAATTTTCAGTGCCATGGTAATTCGTAGAATCCGTCTTGCCATTGATAAACAACAGTAAAAATGACCCACATCAGTACATGGGCGGACGATAACTTACGATTGCTGCTCATACTTATACACAGAACGGCGAACACTCACTTGCGAGAAACGTTTCGGCTCGGTTCGCCATCTAGCGGGCTAACTTCGGGTGCACGCGCAATGACCGGCTTAGCTCCGCCAGATGGCCAACGACTTGAAACGTTTCTCGCAAGCGATTGTTCATCTTTTCGTGCATATAAACACGTAGCTATCGCAAGTTGCTGTGCTCTCATGTAACTGAAGGACCACGTTTTGGAGATGTCCTAACTATTTGACATAGATGGCCTAGCCATTTGGAAATGTGGAACGAGAAAAGACGATGTTGTCTTCTCTTCAGAGTTTCCAATGTTACACATTTTATACAACTAAAAATGAAATATTTACGATAACAGCATTTAATTGGCTTCACGGCAACGTGAAATCTGCCGTGATTCAGATCATGTTTTTTTTTTTGGGTGACCACAATGGATGGAACATGCTCCATTTATTTTTTCAAATTTTTTATCGCATATTCGCGCACTTGTGAATTTCTAAAAATCGCGTTTAAGGTAGTTCTGTCGTGAAGGCAATCCAAACTCGTATGCATGAATTTTTGACATGTTATAATTTAGCTATTCAATTTTATTTACACAAAATCTTGAAGGCTCTTACCGAGTATTTGAATGAACAATTAAAACTTGAAAATCGATCTTTTTACACGGCGCCAACGGGAGGGTTGGAAAAATTCATCTTCAACATACTGAGGTCAAAGATAGAGAAAAAATAAATAGTACTACAGATTCGCAAATCATTCAGGAATTGATGGATCATGAAAAAAGGTGAAGTCTCCGGAATAATGTTTAATTGAACCAAGGTCAAAGTGCACGATACCGGGCCAAATGACGTTTCCTAACCTAATTATCGTAAAAATGAAGTCAAATCCGCACTAAACATATCAACTATTTACAAATAATCGTTTTAATTTGATTACGACAATTTCGAAGGATTCTCGATTATTTTTGATATTATTATTGAAGCAGTCAGAGTGATGCGTATGATTATTTTTTAATGTCATATAGACTCGGAGATTTATGATTCCGGCGTACCGACAAAACTACCTTAAACACTTTCAAGTGCATCTATCTTCTTGAATATAAGCCGTATCGTAAAAAAAACTTACACAAACGTTTTTCATTTTGAAGTATACTTTTATGTAAATTTATTTCAGAAATTCATATAAAATGCTAGAACATTTAAATAATACTTAAGCCTCAAATTATTATCAAAATTTTTTTTTTCAGCTTTTAAAGGTTTACATTTTTTTTATGTCATCAGCAGATAAACAATTGAAATATATGTCGATGAATATCTATATATATGTATGTTAATGTATGTAGATGAAATTGATAATTTAGGTCTGATGTCCTCCCTTAAGTAGCAATTTTTAACCAGCAATTAAATTATTTTTTCAACTTTGTTCAACAGTTTTGTGATAATAAAATACTGGTATGGCAATCAGACAGAAGATTATTATCACTGGATCGATTTGCTGGGCCTTATCGAACCGACCAATCGCAATTGGGCTGGCGAAGACAAAGTACATCTATTTCTACCAAAACTTTCATTAAAAATTTTCATTTTCATTATTTTACAACAGATTTAAAAAATTTGAAAATCTTCATATTATGTGCAGGAAAATTAAATGAAACTCATTATTATTTTCCAATATTAAATGCCCAGATTTAGAGTAGCGATCATTGAATCGTTTTATTTTATTAAATTTTATTTTACCCCTAAAAATCAACGGTTGAAATGACAAAAAGAAAAATAATGCCGAATACGAGTTTTTTTTTGTTCAGAAAAACATTTGGAAAGGATCAAAATTATTTTTGAAATAATTAAACTATTTTTAAGTTAATATCAATTTTTTATTCTTATTGTGAATAATTTTGTTATAAAGCGAATTGATTTTTATCAATTTACAGCGTTAAATCTTGAATAAGTATTTGCAATTTTGGCAATTTTTTTAAATTTTATTTTTCCCCCAAAAATAACTTTCGAAATGACAGAAAAAAAATAACGCTAAATAAGAGTTTTTTTTTGCACAGAAAAAACTTTTGGAAATGGTCAAAATTATTTTTGAAATAATTAAACTATTTTTGAAGTTATATCAATTTTTTAAATAAGATTTTTTTTTGCACAGACAAAAACTTTTGCAAATGGTCAAAATTATTTTTGAAATAATTAAACTATTTTTTTTGTTATATCAATTTTTTTTTTCTTATTGCAAATAATTTTGTTACGAAGCGAGTTGATTTTTTTTCACAGTCAATTTACAGTATTTTCCTGACAGATAGTGAAATGATTAGCATACATTGACAAGACCTCTTTAATTACAACATCTATAGTCCCATTCTTATCCCATTCGATTCCATTACCAGAACTACGTGACCTATCGAGAGTTCTTGCTCTATCTCGAGGAATACCAGAGAACAAAGATGCCGGAGCTAAAGTGTCGTAAATCTCCAGGGGGAAAAGTGAATCCCATGTCCGGAGCGGCCTGTAATAATTCACCTTCGAATCCACCAGCGCCGCCAAGATTAAAAGCTAATTCTCAAGCGAATAACACGAATCTCGAATCGGCAGTTCCTCCTTCAGGTAAAAAAGAATGAGACAATTTTCTCCGACTCAAGGGAAATTTTGCTAAGATTCTAAAAAGTTTTGCTTAAGGAGGCATCTGTGGGTCATGCTGCACTGAGAAAAAAGACCATAGTATTTCCAACAATAATAGCATAGTAAAAAATTTATAATATGTAGAACCATATTTTATAATTGAATCAGTTGAAGTTAAAGTTGAAGTTAAGGAAACTATACAGTTTGGATAGTGAATCTAAATATGCGCTACGGAGTAACCATATTTTTACTTAATTTTTTTACTTAAAATATGGTGGGAGTAATCATACTTTGTGTATAACATATGTTTCCCTGAGAGGACGGTAAAGATTTATTGTTACCGCAACAATAAATAATGTAACCAACGACTAAATTATGCATCATGGACGCTTGCGGACAACAAATTGATGTTGTTCCTTCTATTTTATTTTTACGAATTACGAAATGCAAAGTCACTCATATGACTATTGTGCCAACCTTATTTTGAGCGAAATAAAGTCGGCTGTCGCGTGTCGGGACGTCCTGCAGAGCTCGTGGCAACGTCGCACATATGTTGAGGTTGGTATCGCTGAGTTTACTTTCAGCGCGTGTTTAAATCTCAAAAATTTATAACTACTTATTGACTACAAAGCAGTCATATAATTACAATCGAGCGTTGATCAGCTTGAGTTGAGATTCAAAAAATGCAAATTTCCGGGATTCCGGTTATGTTTTACGTTATATTTGCTAAGAAGAAGCTTTGAGGAGGGCGACCAGCTGCACCCGTTGTTAGATAAAATCTCAAATTTTTTATTTGAGATAAATTAAACATAGAACTTTGCTACTGTTAAATCTCAGCACGGCCTACCGGACTTTTTGTCAAGAAATCTGAACTCAAAAATCTTGCATTTAACATGGGGTCTTATGGAAACAGTGCTTTCTCGACACTTCAATCAGATAATTAAAACCTTTGGCAGTTAGATGACGCAGATAACAAAGTCGCTATCTGTTCATCAGATTCTAACGATTCTAACGCGATCATGGAAAAAGGGGCCTGCCGGACATTGCAGACAGATATTTTGTGTTAAAGTGCAAGCAGCAGCCGAAATCGGCCATTGTTCCAAGCGGATCTGTCACACTCGGCTACACTTGGCAACATCGCATTTTCACGCATATACGGAAGTCATGTGTGCAAGCGCCCAACATACGCACATCGATATAATTCAAAGTATCACATTAAAATAAACGAATAATCCCATATAAAAATGTGGAATCACTTAGTTAGCGTAATCAGTACGCCGGTAAACCATAAAAGAGGTTAGGTGTACAAAAATATACACGTAAAGTTGTTTTAGCAAGACAATGATTGATAATTAAAGGTTTTTTTTAGGTATATTACATTTTCTTTTATTCGGGAACAGGGTGAAAATATGCTCGTATTTTTCACGCACTTGCTCAGCTGGGTCGTTTGGTTTTTTCTTTTTGCAACAAGGACATTTTCACACCACATTTTTCTCTTCCTCGAAACGAATCTTCCAGCGGTTCGACTGTGCTCCAATCGACTATTGTGCCGGTCCATCTCGGAGCCGGCTTTGAAAGAGGTTATATCTCCTCCGGCAAACGAATGTCAACAAAATTTGCGATGTTGCCAAACGTCACACTAACATACACGATGGTGCGAAAGCTCACACCGACAGGACTCGACAACCGAATCAAATCAGCAACTTGAAATCATTTATCTTTCATAAATAGTCCAAATAGGAAATATTAACATATCTGCTAGTTCATTTTTATTGGTAGCAAGATTTTAGCAATGACTAAAATATTTGTAGCAATCGGTTCTATCGCGTAAGTGAATGAACCGTCATTTGACTCCCATGCAGCTGGTCGCCCTCCTTAATCTCACGAAATGCGAAAATTAACTTTTGAAATTCCCGCCGTAGACGAGTCCGTTCAGCTAGTCCGCTATTTCCCCTCATAATATGCGGCGTTGCCAAATCTCTTCGATTGAGATTGAAAATTTTACAATCGTAATTAATTGAACACTGTTTTTGACTGTGTTACTGCGGTTATAGACGTTTTTTAAAATTTTTAATGCTTTGTAAGAATTCAGTCTATCATTTGAAATCATTACTTTTAATTCATCTTCTCTATTAGCATATAAAATTCACCGATAAAGTGCGAGCTAACTACGACTGCCATTTGAGACCGTGCTAAAAAAGGCATATTTCAATTTGGAATATTTTTATTTATAAATGGTCAAATCCTTTCTAATTTTTTGAGATAGTTCAGAATGATTCAATCTACAATATATATTAATTTTGTAATTTAATCTTCTAAATCGATATGTGAGGATGCCTCCTTAAATTTTGTAGCAGAAGCGCATGTGGGATTTAATTTATTTTTTCTATTCTGTCAATTGTTTATATTTTGTTGGTATTAATTATTTTTGTTTCAAAACATTTTTTGTTTATTTTTTATCACTTTGTTTACTATCAGAATTTCAGTACTTTGCGAGGAGAAAGTGTGAAAAAAATAATCATAATTATTGCAGCCACTAAGAACATTTAATTTGTATAATAATAATATTGAATAAATTATTTAAAAATTAGTAGAAGAGTAGTTTAAAAAATTGGATTGTACAATTTTTCTCCAAATGAATTGTTCGATTTTTTACACTGTAAAATAAAATCTACTAGAAATTTAATGTACAAATGCGATGTATAATTAAGATATGATACAGTGATTTCAATAATTTTCACTAATTTTATTGCAATAGTACTTTTTATGGTTTGCATTGATTTTTACTATGAAAATTCATTAATAGTTTGTCACAAGTGTAAATTCAATTTAATTGACGAGTTTATGCATAAAAACTTCTAGCTTCTTTTCTAACAGTGTATGATTTTTTTTACAGGAAAACGAAACTAAAAAATTCAATTTTAGAATTGTTGGTGAAACCTTTTAAAAAAAGTTGCAAAGTAGAAAATCGCATATTTCTTCCTCATTAATTTCCATTTTTTTACAAAGCACGTACAAATTATAAAATCATTATGTAATGCGTGCAGACTTTTTTTTATTTAATATTTAATGAAATGTGAACAAAGATTTTTTAAATTGTGTAAATTATGACAAATAATTTCAATATTTCAATAAATTTCAATTTATTTTATGATATTTTACGTGATTTGCGGCAAAATGTAAATTTATGAAAATATGAAAAATTCCATAAAATCCTAACCTCTTTACCGATTATTACGAAATTTGGTACGTAGGTGCGCTGATTACTATTGTTAGTCTGTAGAAAATTTCTATCGATTCGGTGATATTTTACGCGAATTAGAGCAAAACGTAAATTTTTCCAAAAATTGGAAAACCCACAAAAACCAAACCTATTTATAGATTCATCCCAAATTCAATACCGATCCTCCTTTAGCATGGCTTTATTTGTAAAAAATTATTGAGCTAGATCGCTACAAATTTGCGGAAGTTTGAGAACCTATAGACTTTTTTCGAAAAATTCAAAATTGAATAAAAAATAATCTTGTGTTTGAATTTTTTAGAAAATTATCACAAACAAAGGGGTCTACCTGCCTCACGTGTTTTATTCATATGCATACATTTTCGAAATAAAAAAAAACATTCAGATTTCATGAGCTTTTCAATTTTTCGAAGAATGTCTGAATGTTCTCTAGCTACCGCAATTTTTCAGCTAATGAGTTAAATAGTTCTAGACAAATAGAGAAATGAAAAATGAAGGTCGGTATTAAATTTGAGCGAAATCCATAAAGCGGTATAGATTTTATAAAATTTTGAATTTTCGAAAAAATTTTGTTTTCGTTCTTATTCAAGTTAAGTTCGACCAAACCTGCTCAAATTTTTTGCAAGGTAAAATTAACATCCATTTGTAGTAGATATCGAATTTTTTGAAGATTGGTAAAGTGGTTCAGATTTTATAAGACATTGAATTTTTCAAAAAATCTGTGTATGTTCTCTAGCTGCCACAATTTTTTAGATCGTGAGCTAAATAGTTCTGGACAAATAGAGAAATGAAAAATTAACGTCGGTATTGAATTTGAGCGAAATCCATAAAACGGTTTAGATTTTATAAAATTTTGAATTTTCGAAAATATTTTGTTTTCGTTCTCATTCTAGTTAAGTTCGACCAAACCTGCTCAAATTTTTTGCAAGGTAAAATTAACATCCATTTGTAGTAGATATCGAATTTGTTGAAGATTGGTAAAGTGGTTGAGATTTTATAAGACATTGAATTTTTCAAAAAATCTCTGTATATTTTCTAGCTGCCACAATTTTTTAGATAATGAGCTAAATAGTTCTGGACAAATAGAGAAATGAAAAATGAACGTCGGTATTGAATTTGAGCGAAATCCATAAAACGGTTTAGATTTTATAAAATTTTGAATTTTCGAAAATATTTTGTTTTCGTTTTTATTCAAATTAAGTTCGACCAAACCTGCTCAAATATTTTGTAAGGTGAAATTAACATCCATTTGTAGTAGATATCAAATTTGTTGAAGATTGGTAAAGTGGTTCAGATTTTATAAGTCATTGAATTTTTCAAAAAATCTCTGTATTTTCTCTAACTGCCACAATTTTTTAGATAATGAGCTAAATAGTTCTGGACAAATAGAGAAATGAAAAATGAACGTCGGTATTGAATTTGAGCAAAATCCATAAAACGGTTTAGATTTTATAAAATTTTGAATTTTCGAAAATATTTTGTTTTCGTTCTTATTCAAGTTAAGTTCGATCAAACCTGCTCAAATTTTTTGCAAGGTAAAATTAACATCCATTTGTAGTAGATATCGAATTTGTTGAAGATTGGTAAAGTGGTTCAGATTTTATAAGACATTGAATTTTTCAAAAAATCTCTGTATGTTCTCTAGCTACCACAATTTTTTAGATAATGAGCTAAATAGTTCTGGACAAATAGAGAAATGAAAAATGAACGTCGGTATTGAATTTGAGCGAAATCCATAAAGCGGTTTGAATTTTATAGAATTTTAAATTTTTGAAAATTTTTGTTTTCGTTCTTATTTTAATTTGTATTTAAAATAAGGATGTGAAGTAGAACTTTGCACATTGCTTCGTCAATAATTTTCATCTTTCGCAAAGCTTCCTCTATAAGGAAGCCAAAAATAAAATAAAGAAACTTCCTCATAGAGGCGACGTTGCGAAAGATGATAATTAAGGCTGTTCGACTGTTTCACATTAGTAAAATCAGTGCTAAATCTTTGTAATTGTTTCATTAAAGTTTAATGCATTAAATAACAATAACAGGGAGTGGTTTCAATTAAAACATGTATACTTAACCCAGAGGAAGATTAATAGTGCCGGATTTGTATGCAGATTAACAAATTAACGTTACTTTCCAATGGGATACATTTTCCTTCAGTTTTTTCCAAGAATAATCTATAATTTTTAGCCAATTTTGATGAGTGATAGCTCATTCTCTTTCTTGAAAGATGCTCTATAAATTGACCAGCTGGATATTTGATATTATTGATCGTTTAATAATTATAGCCTGCTGTTTAACGAAAATCAAAATACTTTCATAAACAAATAGCTATAATTATTAAACGATCAATAATATCAAATATCCAGTCGATAAATTTGTAGAGAATCTTTTAAGAAAGAGAATGAGCCATCACTCATCAAAATTGGGTTAAAATTATAGATTATTCTTGGAAAAAACTGAACGAAAATATATCTCATCGGAAAGAGACGTTAATCAGTTAATATTTATGCAAATTCGTCACTACTTATTTTTCTCTTGGTTAAGTGTACATGCTTAAGTACAAATTAATGCTTCATTACAGTTATTTAATGCATTAAACTTTAATGAAACAATTACAAAAATTTAGCACTAATTTGACTAGTGTGACACTGTCGAACATCCTTAATGAGGAAGCAATGTGTAAAGTTCTACTTTGCATCCTTATTTGCTTAAATTTTTAGGAGGAGCGCATTTGGGACCGTTGCTATTCGCAGCTTCCAATAATCTTGGGAGGACTGGAGGAAAATATTCGAGATCTCCTGGAGCTGGAGTCGGTCAAGCTCCTCCATCGGGACCGATGCCGATGCCACCGGAACTTCTCGGTTGCTATCTCAGCAGCTTCGACAGAAATGCTAAAGGGGTGAGTAGCCCCACGAACGAAGGACTATCGAAAGAAGCCAAAGCCGAGGTTCCACCAAGATTCACCAGTCAATGGCCGGCAAACAACTGACTCGACAGTTCCAGTTCCACTTAGTTTCCTATAATCGTGAAAAAAAACAACAACAAAAAAAAATGGCTCAATCGCTTTCAGATATTTTGTATTTCGTACCATCTTTATAATTGTGTACATATATTTATTTACATGTGTCGTTTGTGCCTTCAATACAAATTTTGATTGCGCGACAAATTATAGTATATTAATTTCTAACTATTTAAAATTCTGTTTATAATATTCTGTTGAGACGTTTTGGGTTGATTCTAAACAAATTTAAACAAATTAGTAACAACCCAGTAAGCACGGTTATGTTACAGCAATGTTACAGCAATGTTACAGCAATGTTACAGCAATGTTACAGCAATGTTACAGCAATGTAACAGCAATGTAACCCAATGTAACAAGTAACATCACTTGTAACTTACATGCAAGTTATTATTTCCCACTCAACAATGTTACCATGTTATGTAACATGCGTTACGTAACCGTTACAATTCAGTTATGTTGCCTGTACGGTGCGTAATGTTACTGAACAAAGTAACGTAAAAGTTACGAAACCGCAACTTCGAAAGGTAACTTCACGTGAGGTTCGTTTTTCGAGTGAAAGTCCACAAAAGTCCACGGGTTATGAAATCGCTACGCTTAGAAGGTCAAAAAATAGCTGCTACAATTAAAAGTAGAACAAGCTATTGGCGAATAATGCCAACCAGTTAGGGCATCTCCGAAGGGTATCCCACTGTTTCTTTTGAACTGCGAAGTCGCTCATTTTTATACACGCTAGGGTCACGAATCGCTTGCGAGAAACTTTTGAGTCGTTAGCCACCTAGCGGACATAACATTCTATATGAATATGTGACGTTCTTACAACGTTGCCGCGTTACATGACTGTAACATAACCGAACTATCGCCACAGTTACATTACAATCGTTACATACATGTTGTATTACAGTTACACACTTTCGTTATATAACTGTAACGTAACTACGGCATATAACAGTTACATAACGTGGATGTTTACGATGTTACATAACCACTGTAATATACATGTTACGTAAATGTTACATTCCTTTGCAATGTTGCAATGTTACATGACTGTAACTTACACGCTGGGGTCACGAATCGCTTGCGAGAAACTTTTGAGTCGTTAGCCACCTAGCGGACATAACATTCTATATGAATATGTGACGTTCTTACAACGTTGCCACGTTACATGACTGTAACATAACCGAACTATCGCCACAGTTACATTACAATCGTTACATACATGTTGTATTACAGTTACACACTTTCGTTATATAACTGTAACGTAACTACGGCATATAACAGTTACATAACGTGGATGTTTACGATGTTACATAACCACTGTAATATACATGTTACGTAAATGTTACATTCCTTTGCAACGTTTTCGCAATGTTGCAATGTTACATGACTGTAACTTACACGCTAGGGTCACGAATCGCTTGCGAGAAACTTTTGAGTCGTTAGCCACCTAGCGGACATAACATTCTATATGAATCTGTGACGTTCTAATAACGTTACCACGTTACATAACTGTAACATAACCGAACTATCGCCACAGTTACAGTACAATCGTTACATACATGTTGTATTACAGTTACACACTTTCGTTATATAACTGTAACGTAACTACGGCATATAACAGTTACATAACGTGGATGTTTACGATGTTACATAACCACTGTAATATACATGTTACGTAAATGTTACATTCCCTTGCAACGTTTTTGCAATGTTGCAACGTTACATGACTGTAACATTACCGAACTATCGCCACAGTTACATTACAATCATTACATACATGTTGCATTACAGTTACACACTTTCGTTATATAACTGTAACGTAACTACGGCATATAACAGTTACATAACGTGGATGTTTACGATGTTACATAACCACTTTAATATACATGTTACGTAAATGTTACATTCCCTAGCAACGTTTTTGCAATGTTGCAACGTTACATGACTGTAACATGACCGGACTATAGCCGGAGTTGCATTACAAACGTTACATGTATGTTGCATTACAGTTACACATTTTTGTTACATAACTGTAACGGAACTATGGCATATAACAGTTATATAACGTGCATGTTTACGATATTACATATCTACTGTAATATCCATGTTACGTAAACGTTACATTCCCGTGCATCGTTTTGGCAATGTTGCCACGTTACATAACAGTAACATTGCCTTCCTGTCACAAAAGTGACGTCGCAATTGTTATTTGCACCTTGCGTTGCGGTTTCATAGCTTTTGTTATGCAACTGCAACGAGAATATGTCACATAACAGTAACATTACCTGCATATAACAAATGAAACATCACCTGTTACTCCTACGTTACATAGCCGCAACATAAGGCAAACGTTACATTGGTACATTTACATATAACGTTCAGGTTACATTGCTGTTCAATTATGTGTTTACTGGGAATTATTACAGATTATTCTACAAATCAGAAACAAATTTAGGGTCGAAGTACCAATTGTGGCCACTTTAAGAATGTTGTCATTTTCAAGTGCTTGTGATTGCGACCAAATTGTTCATACATTTTTTTTAAAATTGTTTAGAGTATCTCAAATATCCTCTAATTATTTCAGAATTTTTACATGCTTTAACCAATATTTAATATCGATTATTAGTTATTTTTTTATTATTTCGCTGTATATTTAAAATCACTGATTGTACAAAATGTATATTTAGTACATTGACAAAATAATTTTTTTTTTCACAGTCAGTCGATTAAAAAATACTCAGAAAGGAAAAAAAATTAAGCATTGGTATTAAATTATGGGCGAACCATGTGTGCAAAAATTCTGAAACAATTTAAGGATGTTTGTGAAACTCTAAAAAAGTAAAAAAAAATTTATGAACACTTTTTAAAACCGCGCAAAAATTGAAGTGGCCCAATTGGTGTAAAATTCCCCATATATGCTATATCTTACATCGAAACGTTTTATGTCCCATATATATTTTTTATAGACTTCTTTTTTATGGTGGTACTATTTCTTCCTACTTATTTTCAACCTTGCCTATATTATTCTATTCTTCTATCTATTTAGCAAATTACGCCAATTTGTTGATCCTCCAAAAAGCGTTGAAGTCTCTACTTTTTTTTTAAACGTTAATATCAGAATATCAGAATAATAAAAAAATAAAGAAATTAAATTTTGTTACCAACTCTCATTTATAATACAAAATAATTTTCTTTTTTCAAAGAAAAATCTTAAAAAATTAATGTTTGTCTAAAAATGGGACCAACATTTTTACTCCATTTTCATAATAACAATTTTTTCTTCCAATTAACAATAGATTCATAAAGTCATCACTTTTGTTCAAATAATATAATATTGCGATAAGATGGAAAATAATAAGATGTTCACTCATAATTTTTATTGAATCAATAAAAAATTGTTATGTATTCTATTTTTTAAAAAAGTAGAGACCAGAAAGCCAATAATGTCTGAGCATTTTTTATGAAGTAGTCCACTTGCTTAATTCGTTTCTTGCTTGTGCTTCAAGATGTCAATAGTTTTTTAAAACGTACCATAAAAAATATCGCTATAGAATAATCAAAAAATTTCAATTTCGTTACCAACTCTCATTTATAATAGAAAATAATTTTTCCCTCAAAAAGCAATATTTTAATTCCAATTTCATAATAACAATTTTTGTTTCTAATTGACAATATATTTATAAAGCTATTACTTTTTTCCAAATAATATAATATCGCGATAAGATTTTAAAAAAGTCAATAATACATCTACCAGCTATTTTAATTGAATTAATTAATCTTTTCTCATTTTATTATATTTTTTTTTCAAGTTGAGACTAGAAGGCCGATAATATCTGAATATTTTTCATGTAGTGCTGCTTAAAATTATCTCTTCGTTCCTTGCTTGTGCTTTTTGTTTTAAACGCCAGTATTAGGATGTTATTAGTTTTTTTAAAACATCCCGTATAAAAAGTCGCTATAGAAAAATTAAAAATTTGCATTTCTTTAAAAACTCTCATTTATAATCCAAAATAATTTTTCCTCAAATGAAAATTTGCAGAAATTAATGTTTCTCTAACAGGACCAACATTTTTATTCCAATTTAATAATTTGAATAAACTATGAAAATTAAATTTCATAATTTCAATTTTATTACAAACAAAAATTGTTGGAAATTAACAATATATTCATAAAGTCATTATCTTTTATTAAATAATAAAATATTGCGATAATATAAATAAATTTAAAAAAACAATAATATATCTGCAATTTTTATTAAATCAATTAATTTTTCTCAATGTATTATGTTCCATTTTTTTTTTTTTCAATAATGGCTGAATATTTTTCATGTAGTATTCCACTTGCTTGAAATTATCTCTTCGTTCCTTGCTTGTGCTTTTTGTTTTAAACGCCAATATTAGGATGTCATTAGTTTTTTAAAACATGCCGTACAAAAAGTCGCTATAAAAAAATAAAAAATTTGCATTTCGTTAAAAACTCTCATTTATAATCCAAAATAATTTTTCCTCAAAGGAAAATTTTCAGAAATTAATGTTTCTCTCAAACAGGACCAACATTTTTATTCCAATTTAATAATTTGAATAAACTATAAAAATTAAATTTAATAATTTCATTTTTATTACAAACAAAAATTATTGAAAATTAACAATATATTCATAAAGTCATTACCTTTTATTAAATAATAAAATATTGCAATAATATAAATAAATTAAAAAAACAATAATATATTTGCAATTTTTATTCAATCATTTAATTTTTCTCAATTACATTATATTTTTTTTTCGAGTGGAGACTAGAAAGCCAATTTCATTTATAATCCAAAATTATTTTTCCTTAATGGAAAATTTCCTCAAAGAAATTAATGTTTCTCTCAAACAGGACCAACATTTTTATTCCAATTTAATAATTTGAATAAACTATGAAAATCAAATTTCATAATTTCATTTTTATTGCAATCAAAATTTTTTGGAAATTAACAATATATGGGGTAAAACACGTCAAGTCGGCCACACGTATTTTTCATTTCAATAAAAAATTTTCAAATTTGTTGAGGATGTTGGTCTGGTTGAAAACAAAAATTACAAATTTTTTCAGATTTTTCAATCGCATATTTCAGCCGTTACAAAAAACTGAAAATAATAATCGTTAATTTTTGTAACGCCAAAACTACAGCTTTCGCAAAAAAATCACGTGAACAAAAAGTTTAAGGTATTTAACGTTCTTTTCAATAATTTTTTTGCAAAATCTTCCTACTCTGTTTTATGCTATTTTTCAATGGAATAAAATTATAATATTTTTTTTCTCCAAAACTGCGTTCCCGATTCGGCTGAAATTTTTACATTTTGTTCCTTAATATGTCTAGAATCTGAGAAAAAATTGGCGAGATGGGCGGCGATTTCATTCCACTGTTACAGCTCTTCAAATGATCGAATACCAGGGCAATCTAATGTGTAATTGCTCTGTACGTTCAACAGACTGTCTACATAATAATCCTAAAGCCCACACTGCATTTTTTGCATCGGATATTTTTCTCTCTTCAATTTTTGGGTTTTTTAATACATTTATTTTATCGACTGATGGAATTTAAACTTTTTCCCTGATGACACGTAATTCATCATCGTGCTCTTTTCTGATCAATCGAAAATTGGCAAAACGTGGTGAATGAATGTCTCTTGAGTTCAATATTCACGTGCTCAATGTTACACGACCACCGTTCTTCGTTGTGAACACAAAGTGTGGACGACACGTACGGGGGAATTTGCCAATTAACCTAATTAAAAAAAAAATTAAAATAAAAAATAACAAAAAAATAAACAAGTGATGCGGGTTTTAGATTTTTTCTATTGAGAGTCTCAACCCTATTGAATGCAGAGAGCAATTATACATTAGATTACCGTTATGTTCGATCATTCGAAGAGCTGTAACTGTGGAACGAAGTCGCCGCCCATCTCGCCAATTATTTTTCAGATTCTTAACATATTAAGGAACAAAATGTAAAAATCTCATCTGAATCGAGAACGCAGTTTCGGCGAAAAAAAATATTGAAATATTATTTAATTGAAAAATAGCAAAAAACGGAGTAGAAAAATTTGCAAAAAAATTTGTTGAAAAGAACGTTAGATACCTTAAATTTTTTGTTAACATGATTTTTTTTCGAGAGCCGTAGTTTTGGCGTTAAAAAATTACCGATTATTATTTTCAGTTATTTATAACGTCCGAAATATGCAATAAAAAAAATCTGAAAAAATTTGCAATTTTTGTTTTCAGCCAGACCAACATCGTCAAGAAATTTGAAATTTTTTTATTGAAATGAAACATTCGTGTGGCCGCCTTGACGTGTTTTACCCCATATTCATAAAGTCATTAACTTTTATTAAATAATAAAATATTGCAATAATATAAATAAAAATAATAATAATATATCCATCTTCAATTTTAATTGAAGCAATGTATATTTTTCAATGTCTTATTTTTTTTTTCATGTAGAGACTAAAAGCCAATAAAGTCTTAACTTTTTTTATGAAGTAGTTCACTTGCTTAAGATTATCTCTTCGTTCCTTGCTATCTCTTTCTCTTTCTCTTTTTCTCTCTCTCTAAATTCAACGATCAGATAAACCGTAACGGGAGCGAAGTTCTTCGCTCGTTACAGACAACTCCTAGGAATTCAGAGGATCGTCGTGTGAACGACGGTGCAGGGGAAACCCCGAGAAGAGTACAGTACGATCGAGACGAACGTCATTGGCAGCCAAACGTCGAGATTTCCTCAATGACGAAAAATCCCAGTCGTAAAGCTGGAAAGCGAAATTTTGCACAAGATCGTAGAGAATATCGTGATGGAGATTCCTCGAGGTCCGAGGAAGATGCAGCTACGACTATACAAGCGATCTACAGGGGTTACAAAGCGAGAAGAAAAATTGGAGAAATCAGAAAGAGCTGCTCGGAGGAAAGACAAAATGCGAGAAAGGTCGCTGAGCTCCTGGCAATAAATGCTGGTGACAATTTGCACAAACCCTTGGAACCAGTTAGGATCAGTGCTAGCTCGGCTAGTCACAATAAAGAGGCCAATAACTGTACAAAAACTTCACGACGATCACCAAGTCCCAGAAAAAAAAGAATAAATTCGTCCCTCGAGGAAAGGACAAGCTCTAGCAAGGATCTCGAAGGAATAAGAGTGCGTTCAATTATACCAATATAATTAATAATAATAATATCAAAAATTTTCGAATGAATCAGTAGAAAAAATAATTGATTAATGAATTTTTAGAAAAGCGTTTTTTTAATAAATGGCATGCATTTTTTTTAAATATAATGAGGCATTTATATACGAGGCATTGCATGTAAAAATTTAAACAATTCTGAAAATCTTTGTCAAAATTAGATTCTATAATTTAAACAGGTACAGAAAATTTCAATTTTTTTTAAATTTTTGGTTGTACTTCTGAATTTTTTTCTAACTAAAACATTAATATTTCGAAAATGGTTTATTTATGCTATCTATAATTTGAATATAATAATAATATCAAAAATTTTCGGATGGATTAGTAGAAAAAATAATTGATTAATGAATTTTTAGAAAAGCGTTTTTTTAATAAATGGCATGCATTTTTTTTAAATATAATGAAGCATTTATATACGAGGCATTGCATGTAAAAATTTAAAAAATTCTGAAAATTTTTGTCAAAATTAGATTCTACAATTCCAACAGGTACAAAAAATTTCAATTTTTTAAAAATTGTTGGTTGTACTTCTGAATTGTTTATTATTTTTTAACTAAAACATTAATGTCTCGAAAATGGTTTACGCTATCTATAATTTGAATATAATTAATAATAATATAAAAAATTTTCGGATGAATCAGTAGAAAAAATAATTGATTATTGAATTTTTAGAAAAGCGTTTTTTAAATAAATGTCATGCATTTATTTTAAATAAAAAAAATAAAAAAAATAAAAATTCTGAAAATTTTTGTCAAAACTAGATTCTATAATTCCAACAGATACAGAAAATTTCAATTTTTTTAAAATTTGTTGGTTGTACTTCTGAATTGTTTATTATTTTTTACCTAAAACACTAATATCTCGAAAATGGTTTACGCTATCTATAATTTGAATATAATAATTAATAATAATATCAAAAATTTTCGGATGAATTAGTAGAAAAAATAATTGATTATTGAATTTTTAGAAAAGCGTTTTTTAAATAAATGTCATGCATTTTTTAAAAATATAATGAGGCATTTATATACGAGGCATTGCATGAAAAAAAAAAAATTCTGAAAATTTTTGTCAAAATTAGATTCTATAATTCCAACAGATACAGAAAATTTCAATTTTTTTTTAAATTGTTGGTTGTACTTCTGAATTGTTTATTATTTTTTAACTAAAACATTAATGTCTCAAAAATGCTTTACGCTATCTATAATTTGAATATAATTAATAATAATATCAAAAATTTTCGGATGGATTAGTAGAAAAAATAATTGATTATTGAATTTTTAGAAAAGCGTTTTTTAAATACATGTCATGCATTTTTTTAAAATATAATGAGGCATTTATATACGAGGCATTGCATGAAAAAAAAAATTCTGAAAATTTTTGTCAAAATTAGATTCTATAATTCCAACAGATACAGAAAATTTCAATTTTTTTTAAATTGTTGGTTGTACTTCTGAATTGTTTATTATTTTTTAACTAAAACATTAATGTCTCGAAAATGGTTTACGCTATCTATAATTTGAATATAATTAATAATAATATCAAAAATTTTCGAATGAATTAGTAGAAAAAATAATTGATTAATGAATTTTTAGAAAAGCGTTTTTTTAATAAATAGCATGCATTTTTTTTAAATATAATGAGGCATTTATATAAGGCATTGCATGAAAAAAAAATTCTGAAAATTTTTGTCAAAATTAGATTCTATAATTCCAACAGATACAGAAAATTTCAATTTTTTTTTAAATTGTTGGTTGTACTTCTGAATTATTTATTATTTTTTAACTAAAACATTAATATCTCGAAAATGGTTTACGCTATCTATAATTTGAATATAATTAATAATAATATCAAAAATTTTCGGATGAATTAGTAGAAAAAATAATTGATTATTGAATTTTTAGAAAAGCGTTTTTTAAATGAGTGTCATGCATTTTTTTTAAATATAATGAGGCATTTATATACGAGGCATTGCATGAAAAAAAAAAAATTCTGAAAATTTTTGTCCAAATTAGATTCTATAATTCCAACAGATACAGAAAATTTCAATTTTTTTTTAAATTGTTGGTTGTACTTCTGAATTGTTTATTATTTTCTAACTAAAACATTAATATCTCGAAAGTGGTTTATGCTATCTATAATTTGAAATAATGAAAATATCGGTCTTTTAATGGCCTATAAGATGAACATGTGTGCAAACTCAATTAGGTCATTTGGAACAATATTAATGGAAAAATAAACAGGAAAATCGTGTTTTAAGGTAAATGGCATTTTTTATTTTACCGAAAATTTATATTTGAATTATGTTGGACAAAACTTTTCTGTCGAAACCATTTTGTGGGCCAGGAATTTGAACAAAAGTGACAGCTATTTTTTCAAAAACTAACAATTTTTTTTGAATTTGAAATTTGGAGTATCTGTTGGAATTATGGAATCTGATTTTTAGAAAAATTTTTAGATTTTTTTTTTGGTGATCGAACTGATGATGAATGCCTGATATAATATAATCAGATGGAAATTTTGTTGCGATACCTATACATGAAATGAGAACCTCATTTTTCTGAGCTGATTTAATTATTTTTATCTTTTTATTACAGGGTTAAAAAATAATGACATTTTTCTTGTTAAAACATTAATATCTCCGGTTCTGTTTATTGTGTTGAGATAAACCAAAGCGCGTTTTAAAGTTATATGAATATCCTTTAATGACATGTTTTTTAGATAGTGATAAAATAGAAAATTACTTTTGATATAAACGATTGTAAATTTAAGCAATTTTTTCACCATTTTCGGTATCTTTTTTTTCTTCCGAAGCTATAAATTCAGAAAAAAATAGGGTTCATTCAATATCCATCGCGTAAAAAAATTGACCACCTTACAAAATTGTATTAACAGTTTCATGCAATTGGGAAGAAAAGAATACCGAAATTAGCAAAAAAAATGTATTAAGTTTTCAATTGTTTATAACAATAGTAATTTGCTACTTTATACCCCCTTAAAAAATATTTCATAAAAGTAGATTCATTTAGCTTCGAAACGCGCTTTGGTTTATCTTTCTTCGACAGACAGAACCAGAGATATTAATTTTTAAACAATAAATCGCATCCACTCTCCAAAAAAAATGTCATATCGTATAATTTCTGAATTTTTTTTTGCCAAAGACAAAATACACGTCTCCCTTTTTTCTGTATAGATATCGTTAAAAAAAGGTGCATTACATAAAAAAATACGACGTATATATATATATCAATATTATATATGATTTTTTTTTTTTTTTTTTTTGCAGTTTCTTAAACGATTTTATTATTATTTTTTATAATTATCTTAATATTTACAATTATGTTAATTTAAAAAAATACATGGGTCATTCCACGGGATTTCGCACAAAAAAAAAACCCGATCGACTCCAATTTTCGCCTAATTTTTTTATATTGTTGACTATGTCAAACGGAGCATCTGTGAATTTTTTGAGAATTTTATTCTTATATTTCGACGAGCCATAAATAAAAGGTGAAAAAAATGAAAAAAAAATCTGACGTCAAGTGGAATAATGATATCGACAAAAATAACTAGGTCAAAATTTTCGTAATTCAACACAGTTTACGGTAAAAATAATCAAAATAAAAAATAAACATAACTTCTATTTTATTTATGTCTTTTACCAAGAAAAGGTACCATTTCGCTAATTTGGCCCCCTCCGATTTCAATACAAAAAATCACGAATATACTACATGGAGTCCCAAACATTTTAAGCACAAGCCCAAGATGGAGAACGCATTTTACCCATTTTTAAAAAAATATTTCGGGTAATTGATTTTTTAAATTTTCTTCCAATCTTCTGCGTATTTTTTTATGTAATTGGTAATATTAAAAGGAGCTTATGTGATTTTTTTCATAATTTTATATGTAGATGTATTCGATTCATTAAATGTAATCGAATTACAAATTTTTTAAATTTTAAAAAAAGAAAGCGATCAGCTGCTCGCTTTCTTA
This sequence comes from Ephialtes manifestator, assembly GCA_963970395.1. NCBI lineage: Eukaryota > Metazoa > Arthropoda > Insecta > Hymenoptera > Ichneumonidae > Ephialtes > Ephialtes manifestator. The sequence goes on from OZ019979.1 coordinate 4,607,659, forward strand.
CTCACTCAGTGGCCGCTCGAGCGCTGGCGTCGCGAGATTCGCCTGGGGTACGCCTGGGGCGTGCGATCAGCTGATCGTTTCGTTACGCACGCAGTGGCCGCTCGAGTGCTAGCGTCGCGAGATACGCCTGAGGCGTATAGTAATTTTGTTATTTTTTTAACTTAATCGGAGAAGTCCATATAAGTGAAATGGGACCTTTTTTTGTAAAAGACGCAACGAAAATACAATTTTAAAAATTTGTAATTCGATTACATTTAATGAATCGAATACATCTACATATAAAATTATGAAAAAAATCACATAAGCTCCTTTTAATATTACCAATTACATAAAAAAATACGCAGAAGATTGGAAGAAAATTTAAAAAATCAATTTCCCGAAATATTTTTTTAAAAATGGGTAAAATGCGTTCTCCATCTTGGGCTTGTGCTTAAAATGTTTGGGACTCCATGTAGTATATTCGTGATTTTTTGTATTGAAATCGGAGGGGGCCAAATTAGCGAAATGGTACCTTTTCTTGGTAAAAGACATAAATAAAATAGAAGCTATGTTTATTTTTTATTTTGATTATTTTTACCGTAAACTGTGTTGAATTACGAAAATTTTGACCTAGTTATTTTTGTCGATATCATTATTCCACTTGACGTCAGATTTTTTTTCATTTTTTTCACCTTTTATTTTATGGCTCGTCGAAATATAAGAATAAAATTCTCAAAAAATTCACAGATGCTCCGTTTGACATATTCAACAATATAAAAAAATTAGGCGAAAATTGGAGTCGGTCGGGTTTTTTTTGTGCGAAATCCCGTGGAATGACCCACATATTCCTGTTCAGTTCGATATTTTGGTAAATATTTCACAGGTATTTTAATTTATAAAAAATTTTGCAGTTTGATGTTGTGAAGACAAAACCACTGCCTGAATCTTATCACAACGATGCTGCAAAATCCATTCAAATGATTCATCGTCCGAGCACTTTTCACAATTTTGACGAGAAAACATCGTCAATTTCCGATAATACCGATACCGATGCAGATCTTTTTTCTCCGAGACCCATCGAAAAACGATCTTATCCGGAAATTCATTCTCGCAATCCACGAGAAGTTGGTTTGGGCGACAATGGAACTGTCAACCATCAGAGAAACTTGTAAGTTAATTTATGCATGATTAAAAATACTCAAGGGTTCATTTTCTAATTTAAAAAAAAAATCCTATTCCAAAAAACCACCATTTTTTTTATTTAGAAAAAAATAACACATCAGGAATTTACATAATACGAATAAGAATGCATTAATCATTGATTTTGACTACTAAACAAAAATCAACGTCATTTATAATTAATTTTTAATAATATTATAAATTTAACGTCAAGATAATTAATTTTTAATAATATTATAAATCCTGGTATTATTTTTTTTTTAAATAAAGATAGTTATTAATGAAGGTGATTTTTTTTTCACGCCAAAAAAAATCATTTTTTCACTTGAATCCACTTAAGTTCTTGTTTGGGAATATTTCCAATTCTTAAAAACAGCAATTTATGAAAAATAGACATTAAGGTAATGCAGAGAAAATTTCGAAAAGATTGAATTTGTATTATGATAATTCGAAAATATTACAAATTAATGTAACAAACATTTTTTTGGTTTGTTAATTTTTTTCAATACATAGAAATTTTTTTCAGTATTTTGTATAATTTTGTTAAATTTCATTTTTTTTAAAATTTAAATCTACTTCATCAGTAGATTTTCTACACATTTTCCAAAAGCAAAAAAAAAATAAAAACGCGATTTTTAAAATTTGCACAAAAATCTGATAAAACTCATACGTTTCCGAAATATTAACTCACACAAATTCCAAAATCAAAAAAAAATTAAAAACGCAATTTTCAAAATTTACACAAAATTCTGATAAAACTCATACGTTCCCGAAATGAATTATGAGTGGATAAAAAATCATTATTTATAATCAAAATAAATTGTGAGTGAAAAACCACTCGTAATTCATTTTGAATTTAAATGATGAGTGGAAATCCATTCGTCATTTAAAGTTGAAATAAATCATGAGTGGAAAAAAAATCATTATTTAAAGTTAAAATAATGCTGAGTGGAACAAAAAACATTATTTAAAGTCAAAATAATTCTGAGTGGAACAAAAATCATTATTTAAAGTCAAAATAATTCTGAGTGGAACAAAAATCATTATTTAAAGTCAAAATAATTCTGAGTGGAACAAAAATCATTATTTAAAGTCAAAATAATGCTGAGTGGAACAAAAATCATTATTTAAAGTGAAAATAATTCTGAGTGGAACAAAAATTATTATTTAAAGTCAAAATAATTCTGAGTGGAACAAAAATCATTATTTAAAACCAAAATAATGCTGAGTGGAACAAAAATCATTATTTAAAGTCAAAATAATTCTGAGTGGATAAAAAATTATTATTTAAAGTCAAAATAATTCTGAATGGAACAAAAATTATTATTTAAAGTCAAAATAATGCCGAGTGGATCAAAAATTATTATTTAAAGTCAAAATAATGCCGAGTGGAACAAAAATCATCATTTAAAGTGAAAATAATTCTGAGTGGAACAAAAATCATTATTTAAAGTCAAAATAATTCTGAGTGGATGAAAAATCATTATTTAGAGTCAAAATAATTCTGAGTGGAACAAAAATCATTATTTAAAGTCAAAATAATTCTGAGTGGAACAAAAATCATTATTTAAAGTCAAAATAATTCTGAGTGGAACAAAAATCATTATTTAAAGTCAAAATAATTCTGAGTGGATGAAAAATCATTATTTAAAGTCAAAATAATTCTGAGTGGATGAAAAATCATTATTTAAAGTTAAAATAATTCTGAGTGGAACAAAAATCATTATTTAAAGTCAAAATGATGCCGAGTGGAACAAAAATCATTATTTAAAGTGAAAATAATGCTAAGTGGAACAAAAATTACTATTTAAAGTCAAAATAATGTCGAGTGGAACAAAAATCATTATTTAAAGTGAAAATAATTCTGAGTGGATGAAAAATCATTATTTAAAGTCAAAATAATTCTGAGTGGAACAAAAATCATTATTTAAAGTCAAAATAATTCTGAGGGAAAAAAATCATTATTTAAAGTCAAAATAATGCTGAGTTGAAAAAAATCATTATTTAAAGTCAAAATAATACTGAGTGGAACAAAAATCATTATTTAAAGTCAAAATAATGCTGAGGGAAAAAAAAATCATTATTTAAAGTCAAAATAATGCTGAGTTGAAAAAAATCATTATTTAAAGTCAAAATAATACTGAGTGGAACAAAAATCATTATTTAAAGTCAAAATAATGCTGAGTGGAACAAAAATCATTGTTTAAAGTCAAAATAATGCTGAGTGGAAAAAAAATCATTATTTAAAGTCAAAATAATGCTGAGTGGAAAATCACTAATTATTTTAGGCAAAAATAAATGAAGAGTGAAAAATCATTCAATTATTAATTATCTTAATAACAAACAACAATTTTTTTTTGCATGCATAAAGGCCATTGCGTATAAGTGACAGTATAATTGGTGGAAACGGATCAAACGATTATTACGGCAAGGATTCGCTCTTTTTCGCTGACCGCGAATCCATCGTCGTGTTTGGAGGTCTTGATCCTCATCAAGAGTACGGAAATACCGGCAATACCGCCAAAGACATGTACCGCTTTAAACCATCGGAAAACGAGTGGGAATTCGTCGGTGAAATACCTGAGCCTCGACATCACCACTCGATTGCCTTTTTGAAGGGTCGTGTGTATTTAGTCGGTGAGTCTGATCGCGAAATCAAATATCCTGAGTAAAGCCTAGAATGTCGAAGAAGAGGGAGTAAATTTTTTTTCTCGTCTAGGCGGAGCTGATCCAAGAGACGATAATCTCGAACGAAAGGACCGCGTAGTCGGGACTGTCTGGAGTTATGATCCTACGACGAGAGTCTGGTACAGAGAACCTGCGATGTTGACGCCAAGAAAAGATTTTGGTTTAGTTGTGAGTGGAGGAAAAATGTATGCAATCGGTGGTCAAGACAAAAATGGCTTGTGAGTGAAAAACACCAAATACTTTATTTTTACTGGTCTCAGAAATTATTTTTTTTTTTAAGTTGTAAGGTAGAACATTACAAATTGTTTCCTCATTCATTTTCATTTTTCATAATGCTATGAGTAATCGTATTGTATCATTATATACACCAATCGGGGAAAGCCTTTAATGGACCGGATTTTTTTGGGCATGGTGGTACAGTGTATAACACTTTAGGACACACTTCAATAGTGCACAGGCATTTTTGTGCACAGAAGATTTTTCAAAAAATTTCGTCGATCGAAGCAAAATTTTGTTGTGTATGTGACTTATAGTTCACATCGCTGTTGTGCACATGTCAATGAATTAAAAAAAACAATTAATAATAGTGCACACTATTGTTGTGCACATCATTTTTGTACACAATATATAACCCCCTTAAGTTATGCATTTTTCACAATGCTATGAGTAATCGTATCGTATCATTATAGTGTATAACACTTTAGGACACACTTCAATAGTGCACATGCATTTTTGTGCACAGAAGATTTTTCATAAAATTTCGTCGATCAAAGCAAAATTTTGTTGTGTATGTGACTTATAGTTACATTATAGACATCGCTGTAGTGCACATGTCAATGAATTAAAAAAAACAATTATTAATAGTGCACACTATTGTTGTGCACATCATTTTTGTACACAATATATAACCCCCTTAAGTTATCTATTGAACTGCATGATAGTGCACGTCGTGATTGTGCACAATTAGTAATTAACTTAAACAATCACTTAATAGTGCATAGATCTTATTGTGCACACAGAAATTATGCACATCCAATATACACGAAATCATTTTTAATATCAAAGCGAATGAATTGTGCACAACTGCTTTATTGTGCACAACAGCTTTACTGTTCAACAACAACAGCTTTATTGTTCACAACTGCATTTGCACACAGCTTTGTTGTGCACAACTGCATTTGCCCTCAGCTTTGTTGTGCACAACTGCATTTGCACACAGCTTTGTTGTGCACAACTGCATTTGTACACAGCTTTGTTGTGCACAACTGCATTTGTACACAGCTTTGTTGTGCACAACTGCATTTGCACACAGCTTTGTTGTGCACAACTGCATTTGTACACAGCTTTGTTGTGCACAACTGCATTTGCACACAGCTTTGTTGTGCATAACGATGATTGCACACACCTTTGTTGTGCACAACTGCATTTGCACACAGCTTTGTTGTGCACAACTGCATTTGCACACAGCTTTGTTGTGCACAACCGCATTTGCCCTCAGCTTTGTTGTGCACAACTGCATTTGCACACAGCTTTGTTGTGCACAACTGTATTTGCACACAGCTTTGTTGTGCACAACTGCATTTGCACACAGCTTTGTTGTGCACAACTACATTTGCCCACAGCTTTGTTGTGCACAACTGCATTCGCACACAGCTTTGTTGTGCACAACTGCATTTGCACACAGCTTTGTTGTGCATAACGATGATTGCACACAGCTTTGTTGTGCACAACTGCATTTGCACACAGCTTTGTTGTGCACAACTGCATTTGCACACAGCTTTGTTGTGCACAACTGCATTTGCACACAGCTTTGTTGTGCACAACTGCATTTGCACACAGCTTTGTTGTGCACAACTGCATTTGCACACAGCTTTGTTGTGCACAACGATGATTGTGCACAGCCTTAATGTGCACAGAATTATTGTAAATACTGCACACAGGCAAATAGTGCACACAGGCATTCTAAATATCTCATGGAATAAACATCGTTATTGTGAAATGGCTATGCTCCTACTTTTTTCTATTTTCCAGTGTTTTCTCGACACATATGAAGATTATAATGCTAGAAATCTGAAATTATATTCTTCTCAGGTATGAAAAGTATAGGTCCAAAACAGTTTTATGATATTTGGTCCCAATCACAAGTACTTGAAAATGGGCAAATTCTTAAAGTGGCCACAACCGGTACTTCTACCCTATATTAATATGGAATTCAGAATATACTCGTAAATCTCATATCGTTTTGTATATTAAGGAGGCATCTGCGTATATCGATTTAGAAGATTAAATTATAAAATTAATATATATTGTAGATTGAAACATTCTGAACGATCTCAAAAAATTAGAAAGGATTTCACCGTTTATAAATAAAAATATTCCAAATTGAAATATGCCTTTTTTAACACGGTCTCAAATGGCAGTCGTAGTTAGTTCGCACTTTATCGGTGAATTTTATATGCTAATAGAGAAGATGCATTAAAAGTAATGATTTCAAATGATAGACAGAATTCTTACAAAGCATTAAAAATTTAAAAAAACGTCTATAACCGCAGTAATACAGTCAAAAACAGTGTTCAACTAATTACGTTTGTGAAATTTTCAATCTCAATCGAAGAGATTTGGCAACGCCGAATATTCTGAGGGGAAATAGCGGACTAGCCGAACGGACTCGTCTACGGCGGGAATTTCAAAAGTTAATTTTCGTATTTGGTGAGATTAAAGCTTCTTCTTAGCAAATATAACGTAAAACAACTCCGGAATCCTGGAAATTTCTATTTTTTGAGACACAATACAAGCTGATCAACGCTCGATTGTAATTATATGACTGCTTTGTAGTCAATAAGTAGTTATAAATTTTTGAGATTTAAACACGCGCTGAAAGTAAACTCAGCGATACCAACCTCAACGTATGTGCGACGTTGCCACGAGCCCTGTGGGACGTCCCGACACGCGAACAGCCGACTTTATTTCGCTCAAAATAAGGTTGGCACAATAGTCATATGAGTGACTTTGCATTTCGTAATTCGTAAAAATAAAATAGAAGGAAATTACATTTCGCCTTAACACCCTACACAGTGACTGAAGGGGAAATGTGGAGCAATATGCGCTACAAATTTCATTTTTTTTGTCATTTATATGAAAATTTCTAATAGTGCGTTGGTTGACTAGCATGACCCGCAGATGCCTCCTTAAATTCACTTGCATTTTTAACAGTGGTACTACGAATTTTTTTCATCTGTGCTTAAATTATAATGACGATCCCTCTTTGAGATTAGAGCACTGAGAAGCGTTGAAGCTTTCGATCCTTTGGAATGCGTGTGGCAAGATATGCGACCGATGTGCTCTGCCAGAGTCGGACCCGCAACTGCCAAGTATCGGGAACTTATCTGGGTCGGTGGAGGTATGACAAAGTCGAAAAAGGAGCCACTTACGAAAGAGGTCGAGTGCTACGACCCGGTCTGCAATTTGTGAGTATATCTGTCGATTAACGAGGAGTGGGGCGCGGCATCTTTGAGCCGCTGTAAACAAGAGTTTATTTTAAGAATAGTAGTAGTCAACATATAGAAATCTTTACGTTAGTCATGCATCATAAGCTGAACTTTTAGATATAAATGGAGCATTCCAGCCCAATTTTTCATGCTTCGACCCTGACCACCTTCTTCACCCAGAAAAAATATTTGGCAATATTAAATAAAATTACCTATTCAACATTTAATTATTTCAATCAACGAAAATTTACTTTTCCTCCAACAAATACGTAGTTCATTCATTTTTTGCTTCCTCATAGAGGAAGCTTTGTTTTCATGAAATGTTTTTTTTTCGAGATTTTCATGTCAGTATGCTTAGAATCACCTAAAACGTCGAGAAAAGTGGTTTAGAAAAAATGTCCGTATGTATGTATATGTGTGTGTGTGTGTGTGTGTGTGTGCTGGGCTTCGAAAATTCAATCTCCTCTCACTCGGTAACCGTTCGAGCGATCCGGCTCAAATTTGGCACGCAAGTAGAGTAGCTGCCCCTCTTTGAATGTTGTGATTTTTGCCAAAATATGTGAAGTCATTAAGATTTTATGTTGATTTTAATTTGTTGAAAAAAGGGCGTGGTCGCTCTAACTTTCGTAAAAGTTCGCCGATTTGGCTAAATAGTTCTTCATAACTGAAGATACGTTCAATGTTGTATGGTATTGAATTTCGACGAAATCGGTAAAGCGGTTCGGATTTTATAGAATTTTGAATTTTTCGAAAAAAATAGATTTTGATCTAAATTACGTCGAATTTCAACAAATGAACAGAAATTTTGTACAGACGAAAAATAACATTCAGAAATGCCATGTACCAAATTTGGTGATGATCGGTAAAGTCGTTCGGATTTTACACCATTTTTCATTAAAAAAAAAATGTAGATTTTCGCTATAACTTCCGGAAAAGTTGAGAAAGTACGACAAAAATTTGTATGTAATCAAAATTAGATGTAACGGTGTTTGCAGAGGTGATTTATAGCTGTATAAAACACCTCTGCAAAAGAGACACAAGGTATAAAAAACAAGCCTGCAAAGTCGAACCTTGCAAATTGCTTCCTCAGTATTTTACACTTTTAGCAAAGCTTCCTCTATGAGGAAGCCAAAATTGATCAATATTCTTCCTCATAGAGGTAGCTTTGCTAAAAGTGTAAAATACTGAGGAAGCAATTTGCAAGGTTCGACTTTGCAGACTTTTTAGTTTTTGCTTCCTCATAGAGGAAGCTTTGTTTTCGTGAAAATTTTTTTTTTCGAGATTTTCATGTCAGTATGCTTAAAATTGTCTAAAACGTCGAGAAAAGTGATTTAGAAAAAATGTATGTATGGATGTGTGTGTGTGTGTGTATGTGTGTGTGTGTGTGAACGGCATTCAAAATTCAAACTTGCATATCTCAAGAACGGCTTTAACATTCGGTCTAAAATTTGGCACGCATGTGCGGCAGGTATACGCCATTGCTTGTGATAATTTTCAAAAAAATTCAAGAATATGTTCAAATTTTATTTAACTTTGCAATTTTCGAAAAATGTCTGTACGCGCTCTAGCCCCCGCAAATTTTTAGCTATAGAGCTAAATAATTTTTTATACATAAAGCAGCCTTAAAGAAGGATCGGTATTGAATTGGGGGCGAATCTACAAATAGGTTCCGTTTTTATGAGATTTTGAATTTTTCAAAAAATTTACGTTTTGCTCTAACTCCTGTAAAATCTCACGAAATCAACTGATATTTTCTACAGATGAAGAATAACATGCAATGCTGCTATGTACCAAACTTGGTGATGATCGGTAAAGGGGTTCGGATTATATAGGATTTTGAATTTTTTGAAAAATTTATGTTTTGCTCTAACTCACGTTAAACATTAACAAATCAGCTGAAATTTTATACAGACAATAAATAATACTCAGCGCTGCTACGTACAAAATTTGGTAATGATCGGTAAAGCGATTAAGATTTTACGTGATTTTGAAATTTTGAAAAAATGATCATTTTCTTATAACGACTTCTATTTTTTAACGACTCAAATATTAAAAAAAAAAAAAAATTGAAATTTAATCACGTAAGCGTACTTTTTTGTGTGATCGCACCCATAACTACCAAAACTAACGTGAAAAAGTAACGAAATAAGTTGCAAAGTTGAACTTCGTACATTCCTTTGTCATTAATTTACATTTTTCACAAAGCTTCCGCTATGAGGAAGCCAAAATTAGTAAATAAGCTTCATAGAGATCGCTTTGTGAAAAAAAAAAAAATAATGAGGAAGCATTGTGCAAAGTTCAACTTTGCAACTCTTTTTATTTCCAATTTATTTGAATCAATTTTCACTGTGCAGCGGACACTAAAAAAATATTTTATGTATTGCTACTAAATACTTTCTTAATCCGGAAAAAGATCTAGTTAAAACGATCAAATACATGTATTAGATATTTTTTAATAAAATCAATTAGAACTATCTTATAATCTAATATATATTTATTTCCTTTCATCATTGGAGTTTATTATTATCAACATGCAACATTTATCGATTTAATTAAATTCTTGTCGTATATTTATATAAAAATTATATATTCTTTAAGGGGAAGCTGGAGTCGAGTGTAGAAGTATGTTTTTACCGACCGAAGTCGGTTTGATTGAATAGTAATAAATTTCTACTCATAATTTATTTAAAGTTTAAATAACGAATGGATTTCCACTCATAATTTAAACTCGAAACGAATTACGAGTGGCTTTTAACACACAATTTATTTTGATTTTAAATAATGATTTTCATCCATTCATTATTCAGTTTGAGTTTAAACGATGACTGGAAATCCATTCATAATTCATGTCGAGTTTAAGTAACGAATAGATTTCCACTCATTATTTATTTTGAATTTAGATAACGAGTGATTTTGAAATCTTGAAAAAAGGACATTACAAATTGCGTTTAGTAAAAAAAATGGTGTGGAAAACTGACTTTTTTAAGTACAAAAAGTACTTAAAAAAGTAAAAAAAATCTTATGCTGTCTCATAAAGGAAGCTTTTTCGTAAAATTTTTTTTTTTCAAGATTTTCATGTCTGGACACTCATAATGGTCCAAAACGTCGAGAAAATTGGTTTAGAAAAAATGTCCGGATGTGTGTATGTAATATGTATGTGTGTATGTGTTTTGTACGCTTGACAAATTCAAACCGCTGTATTTCGAAAACGGCTTTAACAATCAAGCTAAAATTTGGCACGCTGGTAGAGAAGCAACGCCCCTTCCCATGTAGAAATTTTCGAAAAAATTGAAAAAAAATTTAGATTTTATAAGCCTTTCAATTTTTCAAAAAATGTCTGTATGTTCTCTAGCTTCCGCAATTTTTCAGCTAATGAGCTAAATAGTTCTGGACAAATAGAGAAATGAAAAATAAAGGTCGGTATTGAATTTGAGCAAAACCCATATGGCGGGTAAGATTTTATAAAATTTTGAATTTTCGAAAAAATTTTGTTTTCATTCTTATTCAAGTTAAGTTGGACCAAACCTGCTCAAATCTTTTGCAAGGTAAAATTAACATCCAGTTGTAGTAGATATCGAATTTGGTGAAGATTGGTACAGTGGTTCAGATTTTATGAGACATTGAATTTTTCAAAAAATCTCTGTATGTTCTCTAGCTGCCACAATCTTTTAGATAATGAGCTTAAACATTTTTTGACTAATAAAGCAATGAAAAATGACGATCGGTATTGAATTTAAGCGAAATCCATAAAGCGGTTCGGATTTTATAGAATTTTTAATTTATGAAAATTTTTGTTTTCGTACTTCTTTAATTTGTATTTAAAATAAGGATGCAAAGTAGAACTTTGCATATTGCTTCGTTAATAATATTCTTCTTCTTGCTTCCTCATAGAGGAAGCTTTGTTTTCGTGAAATTTTTTTTTTTCGAGATTTTCATGTCAGGACACTCAGAATGGTCTAAAATGTCGAGAAAAGTGGTTTAGAAAAAATGTCTGGTGTGTGTACGTGTGCGTGTGCGTGTACGTGTGCGTGTGCGTGTGCGTGTGCGTGTGCGTGTGCGTGTGCGTGTGCGTGTGCGTGTGCGTGTGCGTGTGCGTGTGCGTGTGCGTGTGCGTGTGCGTATGCTTTTGGTAACACGATAGCTGTCGCAATTTTGAAGATATCGGGCTCAAATTTGAACCACGAGTAAACTGTCGTTAAACAAGGTATGGGATTGAATTTGGAGTTAATCCATCAAGGTGTTCAAAATTTATGGCATTTTGAATTTTTTTGGAGAATGTCAGCTCGGGCTCTAACTTCCGCAATTTTTATGATCTCCGGCTCAAACTTGGACCAGAAATGGACTGTTATCAAATAGTATTTGGGATTAAATTTGGTGACAGTCCGTTAAGGGGTTCACAATTTATGGCATTTTTAATTTTTTTGCCATTTTTTGTTCGTGCTCTAACTTTCGCAATTTATAAGATATCGGGCTCAAATTTGGTCCACAAGTGGACTGTTATTAAATAAAGTTTGGGAGTGAATTTTACGTCAATCCGTTAAGGCGTTTAAAATTTATGGCATTTTGAATTTTTTGTTTGTGCTCTAACTTCCGCAATTTTAAAGATATCGGGCTCAAATTTGGTCCACAAGTAGAGTGTGGATAAACTAAGCATCAGTTCGAATCTGGCGAGAATCTGTCAAGGGGTTCAAAACTAATGCCATTAAAAATTTTTTTAAACAAGGCTGCAAAGTAGAACTTTGCAAATTGCTTCCTCATTATTATTGGATTTTTACAAAGCTTCCTGTATGAGGAAGCCAAAATAGATTAACATGCTTCCTCATAGAGGTAGATTTGTAAAAATCCAATAATAATAAGGAAGCAATTTGCAAAGTTCTACTTTGCAGCCTTGTTTTTTTAATTAAAATGCTTATTTTACTGCAAATGGGATGACATTGAAAAATAAAATTGACTTTATTTTCTTTATTTGACTTGAAGATGGATGAGAGCTGAACCATTGCGATTCCCAAGATGCTTCGCTTCGATGTACGTGGTATGCGACTCTTTGTACGTTGTCGCAGGAACGACAAAGTCGAGTTCGCCGAATAACAGCTACGACATAACCGAGAGTATAGAGAGCGTTGACGTTTGGGATCCGACGTCGAGGATATGGCGACAGCACGGAGAAATTGGTATCCCTCGGCATGGACACGCTATTGGATCGATCGGCAATCAGTTGATCATTGTTGGTGGCCTCACAACCGTCTACATGAAGAGCCTCAAGAACGTCGAGTGCTACTGCTGCCAGAGCGCCAAATCCATCAAGGGAGTTTCCTCTCTGCCCTATCCTCTCTCTGGTCATGACTGCGTATCCCTACCAGCCGCCAATTTTCTCACTACCATATGATATTGGCATATTATGGGTCTGCTACCATTTATCGTCCTTCATCATTCTTGTCCTTGAAAAAATAAATAAAAATTATATTTTCAATTAAAAGAAATACAAATTATTTTTCGGAAATATTAATAAATTAAAAAGATATTTTTAGAAAATATAAATAAACTAAAAAGATATTTTTTGAAAATATAAATAAATTAAAAAGCTATTTTTCGAAAATATAAATAAATTAAAAAGATATGTTTCGAAAATATAAATAAATTAAAAAGCTATTTTTCGAAAATATAAATAAATTAAAAAGATATGTTTTGAAAATATAAATAAACTAAAAAGATATTTTTCGAAAATATAAATAAATTAAAAAGCCATTTTTTGAAAATATAAATAAATTAAAAAGATATTTTTCGAAAATATAAATAAATTAAAAAGCCATTTTTTGAAAATATAAATAAATTAAAAAGATATTTTTCGAAAATATAAATAAATTAAAAAGCTATTTTTCGAAAATATAAATAAATTAAAAAGATATTTTTCGAAATTACAAATAAACTAAAAAGATATTTTTCGAAAATATAAATAAATTAAAAAGATATTTTTCGAAATTACAAATAAACTAAAAAGATATTTTTCGAAAATATAAATAAATTAAAAAGATATTTTTCGAAAATATAAATAAATTAAAAAGATATTTTTCGAAAATATAAATAACTTAAAAAGATATTTTTCGAAAATATAAATAAATTAAAAAGATATTTTTCGAAAGTATAAATAAATTAAAAAGCTATTTTTCGAAAATATAAATAAATTAAAATTGATCTTTCTTGCACCTATGAAAGTTTCACATCAGTTTAAGAAAGTTTTTTTTTGTCAAGGACAAATTATAAGAATGAGTTGTATTTTTTAAGAAGATTTTTGTCTATTGAAAAGACGCTTCTATACCAAATTTCAAGTGAATCGTCTGCACGCATGTCGAATTATTAATTGTTGAAGTTACAATCTTATATATGGGCGACATAGCGAAAGCTATACGCACTTTTTCGATTTCTATTTTTAAATTAATCCGTCTAGAGGATTCAATTTTGTCATTTAAAATACATGAAATTTCGCTATACTTCCATTTCATTTTTTTTGGATCCTTAAATATTTGCCAGAAAGTCTGTAACTTAAAAAAAAAGTACTATGTAATGAAAAACTATAAAATGTGCTACGCGATAATTAACCAATTATATCCGATGTGACTCTCATTTTGTTTCTTATTTGGCGAAATATTGTACCATAAAAATGAAAAGACATGGCGGTTAATGTTTTTTTTTGGACATCTAAATTTAGGTGGTAACGAAAAAATTAAATGAAACTAAAAAAAATATGAAAAAATTGAATAATGCGACAAAATAAAAAAGGATGCAAAGCAGAACCTTCCACATTGCTTCCTCATTATATAGAGGAAGTATGGGAATTGATTTTGGCTTCCTCATAGAGGAAGCTTTGTAAAAAGCGAAATATAATGAGGAAGCAATGTGCAAGGTTCTGTTTTGCATCCTTGTTTTAAATAAATATAAATAAGCGCACACTCTCGCTTTGTGAAAATATAATAAGGACAAACGGTCCATAAACTCCCTCGAATACTCTATCTTCTCTGTTTTTTTTTTGTAGAACACGATAGAAATCGGTGGTTTCCGAAATTTCATTGGGAAGCAAGGATATGGCTAGTTTACACGACCTAAATCGCTACTTTTCGCAATATAGACTGTACAACATCGCTATGAAAATATGTTATCGTTCAACATTTTTGGGCTATATCTGACGTATTTTTCTGTTAATCATGAATTTGGCACTCATTTGACTCCCAGCTCGATATTTGATACCAAAATTCGCATCGCAGAAAAAAAATCAAAAAATTCAAATAATCAAAATCTCATAAAATTTTAACGTTTCAACCGATCTTAACTAAATTTAATAGGGATGACCGGTGTATGAAAGCTCACGTATATACCAATTTTGAGCTTAATATCTCGAAAATTAAAAGAGTTATCGCGTTAACACACATTTTTGAAAAAATTCAAAACCGCGTAAAAATTTAATGATCATGGGGATTCTTACAAAAATTGGTATGAACGATGAGGATTGACCCCTCTATCTATGGTGTAAATTTCAGCTCTATATCTCGAGAAGTTCCCGAGTTATAAAGGTTTACATTTTTTGAGCGTGTAACACACACACACACATAGACATTTTTTCTAAATCACTTTTCTCGACGTTTTGGATTATTCTGAGTGTACTGACATGAAAATTTCGAAGAAAAAAAATTTTCACGAAAACAAAGCTTCCTCTATGAGGAAGCAAAAATAGATGGAATAAAAAAAAACAGGTATGGATGTCCAAACAAAACATTAACCATCACGTCTTTTCATTCTTATGGTACGTTATTTAGTGAAATAAAAACTTTGTCTACATAGTGACATACATATTACTTATTTCTCAAAATTATAGAATTTTTAGCAAACATATAAAAACAAAAAAAAATTGAAGAGAAGAATATACTTAACCAAATTCCATATATATTGAATGGAAAAATTGAGTTCTCTAAATGGAGGATTTAATCTTAAAATAAAATTCTGAAATTTTCAAAGTATTTTTATAAATATATTTAAAAATTGCCTGAACGTATCGAAAGATACGTTCGAAACTGTTAAGAATTTGTTGATAATAGGACAAAATCATTCCTTACATTTTTCGGGAAGAACTTTTACGAAAATCGAAATAATTCGTTCGCTTTGTTGTTAAGAAAACGTAAAAACGAAATTGCTTAGATCGTACGTAAGAATGTACGTCAGCAATCGCACGTCACGGAATTTTCTCTTGCACAGTGCCACCCTGGCAATCCGCGCACTACTCGACCTTTCAGCCCACCTTCCCGCCAGAAAAACCCTGAGCAACCTTCTTAAGGCGGTTCTTGCACTACTTATGAGTCATATGCCAGTCTATTTACAGCTTCGCTACGAACATATGAAAGATAATTAATTTTATCGTTAATTAAAGTTACAGATACCTTAAACTGACCGAAAGCTACATGGAGAAAAATAATTTGCTAGCATAGTGACAGCAAACTTTACTTGTTGGCCTAGAAAAAGTATTTGTTGGCCCAACAAATAATTTTGCTGGGCCAACAAATAATTTTGCTGGCCCAACAAATAATTTTTCTGGCCCATCAAATAATTTTGCTGGTCTAGCAAATCTTTTTGCTGGTCTAGCAAATCTTTTTGCTGGTCTAGCAAATCTTTTTGATGGTCTAGCAAATCTTTTTGCTGGTCTAGCAAATCTTTTTGCTGGTCTAGCAAATAATTTTGCTGGTCTAGCAAATCTATATATAAAGCATTCTCTGTCAATTCAGCCACTTTTTTGTTCGACCCTCTCCGATTTTGTGCCCTGTAATTGACTATATGAATGTACCACTAAAAGACACTATGTGAATTTTTTCACATTTTTAAAAATAATTTTTCAGAAAATGGCTTTTTTATTCAAGTGCAAATATCTCAGAATTTTGAAGTTACTGAAAAAAAATGTCTGCACATAAAAGTTGTCGTTTATTGTTAGCTTTCGAGCGGAATATTCCAAATAATTGTCACGTTCCTGTGAGTATGATTTTTTTCCGAAAAATGGAGGAATTATTGTTTAATAAAAAAAAGGATATTTTTTTTTACTGAAAAAATTACAGAGTATTGCTACATGACTGTTGATATCACAAAAAAATCGCCAGAGTGGCACCGATCGATCTTCTGGTATTAAAAAATGCATTTATGTGAAAGTTCCGAAAAACGGGGGCATTATTATTTTTTTGATAAAAAAAAGGTTACTTTTTTTGGCTAATAAAATTATAGAGTATTCTAGCATGACTGTAGATATTGGAAAAAAATCATCAGAGTGGTACGGGTCGAGCTTACGGTATTAAAAAAAATTATTCGTGTGGGAGTTTCGAAAAACGGGGGAATTATTTTTTTTTATACCGGAAGCTCGATCCGTACCACTCTGATGATTTTTTTCCAATATCTACAGTCATGCAAGAATACTCTGTAATTTTATTAGCCAAAAAAAAGTAACCTTTTTTTTTATCAAAAAAATAATAATGCCTTGTTATTTTGTACAACTTTTGTATCGAAAATAAATAAATTTATGTTTGTATTGTCATTTTTCGCGACGTTTTCATTGATTTTTCCGATCCCACGATTTTCGAATTCTCGTCATTTTCGATTGCCCAAATAATTATACTTTTTTTACAGCACACAGCGATAACAATTTTTTTCAGATTGGCTATAGTGTCCCCTTCAGAACGCCGTTTGAAATTCGAAAATCCGTTCATCGGTTAAAAATATAGAAAAATTTATTTAAAAAAAGAGGTTTTCGACGATTTTTACGATTTTTTTGCGTTCAATTGGATTTTTCACCGACTAAATATTGACCAAATGGAAAATGTCGCATACCATTCTCTTCCTTATCTCAAAACGAAGAAATTCATGTATGATTGAGTATGATCCGACCCATAGAACCGCTTTTATGATTAAGTAAAGCGTGGGGTACAGCCAGACCCCAGTCATGAGGATGAAGGTCGGAAAATAAAGTCATGAGGTGTAGGGTTAAATCCCATTTGAATTCTATCAATCTGTATCAGTCTCTACAATTTATTTTTGTCAGGAATATGATAATAATTCCCTGTATTAATCAAACACATCAAACTCTACAAATTCGCGAGCAATCGGAAAATTATTTAAAAAATGCTACAATTCCAAGAAACTTTATATAAATATTTATTGAAAAAGCCAGCATCTTTTTTTGCCACTGTTGTAAAGCTCGACCCTCCTGGAGGAATTTTTTTTTCCAAACCTTCGAAAATAGATTAAAAACGATATCGTATGAATGTGAAAAAAATTAGATAGCTTCGTAACAAAAATACCCTGCATTAATTAAATTCATGTCAATTACAGATTCCATTTAAATTTCTAACATCTTTTCTGATTTCCCTCAAACTTCCACTCTACAAATTCACGAGCTATCGGAAAATAGTTCAGAAAGTGCCATAATTCCAAGGAACTTCATATTAAAATCTATCTTTAAAATCAGCATCTTTTGCTTCCTCATAGAGGAAGCTTTGTTTTCATGAAAAATTTTTTTTTCGAGATTTTCATGTCAGTACACTCAGAATGGGCCAAAACGTCGAGAAAAGTGATTTAGAAAAAATGTCTGTATGTGTGTGTGTGTGTGTGTGTATGTGTATGTGTGTATGTTACACGATCGAAAAATGTAAACCTTTATAACTCGGGAATGCCTTGATATATCAAGCTGAAATTTGGTCCGTAGATAGAGGGATCCAGCCTCATCGTTCATACAGATTTTTGTTAAAATCTACTTCATCGTTAAATTATTACGCGTTTTTTAATTTTTTGAAAAATGTCAGTTTACGCGATAACTCTTTCAATTTTCGAGATATTGATCTTAAAATTGGTATGAATGTGAGCTTTCATACGCCAGTGATCGCTATTGAATTTGGTTAAGATCGGTTGAACCGTTAAAATTTTACGATGTTTTGAATTTTTCAAAAAATTGACATTATCGCTCTATTGTAACTTTTGCAAAACTTAAGATAGCGAGCTCAAATTTTGTATATAAATGAAACAATATTCAGCCATTATATATGTATAATTTAGTGACGAACGGTATGAAATTTTTGATTTTATGGAATGTTGAATTATTTTTAAAAATATACATTATCACATTCACTTTCGGAAACGCTCTAATAATCACGAAATAACGTAATAACGAAATAGAAAAAGCGAATCCACAACATGTATATTTAACTTATTAAAACAAGGATGCAAAGTAGAACCTTGCACATTGCTTCCTCATTATTTTTCGCGTTTTACAAAGCTTCCTCTATGAGGAAGCAAAAAATTGAATAACATACTTCCTCATAGAGGTAGCTTTGTAAAACGCGAAAAATAATGAGGAAGCAATGTGCAAGGTTCTACTTTGCATCCTTGTTTTTTTGATACTATTGTAACGCTCAAAGTAATTTTTTTCAGACCGTACAAAATATGTTATATTATATGAATGTGAAAAAATTAGATAGTTATGAAATAAAAATTCCCTGCATTAATTAAATTCATGTCAATTACATATTCCATTCAAATTCCGTATATCTATTTTTATTTCTCTCAAACTTCCATTTTACAAATTCACGAACTGTCGGAAAATAGCGCAAAAAGTGCCATAATTCCACGGATATTTATATCAATACATATTTTTAAAAAACAGCATCTTTTTCTTGATATTATAGGAACGCTCGACCGTCATTTTTTTAAATTGTTCAAAGTGGATTAAGAGAAATATCGTACATTGTAAAAAATGTTTGCAAATTTACATTACCCGAATTTTTATTCATCAGCTGATATATTAAATTTAGGCCACGACTGTAGTAAAATTATAAATTTTTTATATTACATTTCCTAATTTTCATAGGATTTATTAGAAAGTACTGTAACTGTGCATCTCACTTGCATATCAAATTTAATATAGCATATTCTATAAAAGAACACCTTTACACGTAATGGAAATTTATATAAAAAAGGATGCAAAGTAGAACTTTGCACATTGCTTCCTCATTATTTTTCGCTTCTTACAAAGCTACCTCTATGAGGAAGTATGTTATTCAATTTTTGACTTCCTCATAGAGGAAGCTTCGTAAAACGCGAAAAATAATGAGGAAGCAATGTGCAAGGTTCTACTTTGCATCCTTGTTTTAATTAGATAAATATACATGTTGTGGATTCGCTTTTTCTATTTCGTTATTAAGTTATTTCGTGATTATTAGAGCGTTTCCGAAAGTGAATGTGATAATGTATATTGTTAAAAATAATTCAACATTCCATAAAATCAAAAATTTCATACCGTTCGTCACTAAATTATACATATATAATGGCTCAATATTGTTTCATTTATATACAAAATTTGAGCTCGCTATCTTAAGTTTTGCAAAAGTTACAATAGAGCGATAATGTCAATTTTTTGAAAAATTCAAAACATAAAATTTTAACGGTTCAACCGATCTTAACCAAATTCAATAGCGATCACCGGCGTATGAAAGCTCAAATTCATACCAATTTTAAGATCAATATCTCGAAAATTGAAAGAGTTATCGCGTAAACAGACATTTTTCAAGAAATTAAAAAATGCGTAATAATTTAACGATGAAGTGGATTTTAACAAAAATCTGTATGAACGATGAGGCTTGATCCCTCTATCTATGGTCCAAATTTCAGCTTGATATCTCAAGGCATTCCGAGTTATAAAGGTTTACATTTTTCGATCGTGTAACATACACACACACACACACACACACATACATACAGACATTTTTTCTAAACCACTTTTCTCGACGTTTTAGACTATTTTGAGTACCCAGACATGAAAATCTCGAAAAAAAAAATTTTCACGAAAACAAAGCTTCCTCTATGAGGAAGCAAAATCTGAAAAAATTCTGAAAAATACAGTTTCATATACAGAAATGTTTGACAAGTCGTCCATAGTAAATTGATATTTTTTAAATTTTTGACATAAAAAAATCTTAAAAACTGTATGAAGAAAAATCTTCCCACTTTGGCTCTAAGCTAGAAAATTTTGATGTTCAACAGAGTATTTTTCAGATTTTTAAATTATGACTTTAAATGTGGCTTGTATGGTGCTGGAATAGTTTTAGTTCAGATAAATCTGAAAAACTAAAAAAAAAAATCCGAGTTTACAAAAATAAACTATTTAATAGACATAATAAATATATAAATTTTGTTTTCTATTTTTTAATAATTTTTTTAACTCAAAAAAGTTAAAAAACTATAACAAGAAAAATCTTGCCTACTTTGCCTATAAGCTAGAAAATTTTTATATCCAAAAACTATTTTTCACGATTTTTTTCAGATTATTAAATTATGGTCGTCGACATTTCACTAAAAAAAAAAAAATATTAAAAAAAATTTGCATAGAAAAAATAAAAAATAAAAATCAGGTGCATTTGCGGGTCTAACCAAACCTCCACAAAATTACGAGCCAAATTGGGGAGGTCGAGGGTCAGAGCGACGTCAAATCTGGATGGAATGTCCCATATTAAAAACAATTTCACGTCATTTCGTCCCAATCACAAGTACTTAAAAATGTGAATATTTTCACCCACCCTATCCCCATCCAAATCGTTGAAATTCTTCAGTTCCCCAACAAAAAAAAACTCCAAAAGATGTCGCCACTTCGCGCTTAAGTTGAAGCGCGCCATCTACGTCCCATTCCCTTCACCATCTCTCGCTTGTTTATCGCTGGAGCCTTAAGAAACGAGAGAGGAAGCGAAGGGAAGAAAGAGAGACAGAGTCGCGAATTCAAGTTTCGAAATGCTTCAGATGCTGCTTGATTCGAATGCGTCGAGGTGTGTAAGTATATGAACGTCCGGGGCAACGGTAGCGGGGCGGAGCGAGGGGGCGATGAACAACGGGTTAACGTAGCCAGGGAGTTAACTCGAAGATGGCCGAATCGGTAGATGCGCCGGTTGTGTCGTCGGCCGTTATCGCGAGCAGTGCAGTGTGTCGTGAGGAGGTCAAGTCGTGCGTTGAACATACTACACAGGATATCAAGGATTCCTCCTCCCTCGTTTCGGAGTTGAACGGTATGTAAGACGGCAACATCCTCAATCCTGGGCTTCAACGTGGCTTAGGGTACTCCACTTGGATCGCCGTCTCTCGTCCTACAATATCATCCACTTAACGCCAAGTGCAAATAGCCAAGATCAAGCAACAAGTGGCCAGAGCCGTAGCTAGAAAGAGAAAGAGAGAGTGTAATCCCTCGTTTCCTTATCCATCCGTAAGCTTTCCAGCGCTCCGTATGGTGGCAAACATAAATTTCCAGCTCCTGCATTGCTTTTTCTTCAACCGCTTCTTTTACTTCTTTTCTTTTCTTTTTTTTTACATATCGATACTGTAGCTGTTAAATTCATTATCTTCAATGGATTATCGTATCGGTAGGTGGTGGGAAGAGCTGCAACAACTTCTGGTGCTCTACATATGCTGCTGGACCTGTTGAACATCCGAATATATTATTAACAAACTTTGTGAATACTTTGATGCTTTGAATTTGCAATAAAAATTATTTGGATGTTAATGTGTTTATTGAACAGAAGACCTGACTGTGAGAGAATGGAGGCCGTTTTTTTGTAGTGTATAATGTGGTACGGACTGTTGATGTACGTTGGTAAACGAGAGATCGGAATTTTTCTCGACGACCAGTAGCACAGTTTAGTTTGCGTTCACATTTAGGCTGGTCTCTTTCCTTTTCTTCCCGTTTATCTTCAATGGATTATCGTATCGGCAGGTGGTGGGAAAGTGCAACATTCTGGTGCTCTATATATGCTGCAGAACCTGTTGATCAATTGAAAATAAAATTAACAAGACTGTGGTCATTTGGTTGCTTTAAATTTGCAATAAAAATAAGTGTAAGATAACGAATTATTGAGCGGTCGAGCTGTTTTTGATAGTATATGTGATATGGACTGTTGATATGGAATACATTGTGTGTATCGTCGACGGTAAACAAGAGATCGGAATCTTTCTCGACGACCAGTAGCACAGTTTAGTTTGCATTCACTTTTAAGGTAGTTCTGTCGGTACGCCGGAGTCATCAATCTCAGAGTCTATATGACATTAAAAAATAATCAAACGCATCACTTTGACTGCCTTAATAATAATATAAAAAATAATCGAGAATCCTTCGAAATTGTCGTAATTAAATTAAAACGATTAATTGTCAATAGTTGATATGTTTAGTGCGGATTTGACTTCATTTTTACGATAATTAGGTTAGGAAACGTCATTTGGCCCAGTATCGTACACTTTGACCTTGGTTCAGTTAAACATTATTCCGGAGACGTCACCTTTTTTTATGATCCATCAAATCCTGAATGATTTGCGAATCTGTAGTACTGTTTATTTTTTCTCTATCTTTGATCAAAGTATGTTAATTTTCGATTTAAAGATCAATTTTTCCAGCCCTCCCGTTAGCACCGTGTAAAAAGACCGATTTTCAAGTTTTAATTGTTCATTCAAATACTCGGTAAGAGCCTTCAAGATTTTGTGCAAGTAAAATTGAATAGCTAAATTACAACATGTCAAAAATTCATGCATATGAGTTTGGATTGCCTTCACGACAGAACTACCTTAAGGGATCTTTCCAGTGTGACGGCCCGAAAAATAGCCTATTTTCACGATTTTTTTTCGGACGGTTACTATACGCCGATCAATCTGAAATTTTTATGACATATTAAGGTAATCATAAATGACAGAAAATGATTTTTTATAAGACGATTTTTATTGTTTAAATATATCTTTTTAATTGTTGAAAATAATGTTGATAAAAAAGATAGTCTCATGGTGGACATCCTAGGGGTCGCAAATTTGATTTGAAAACAAAAAAAAACCCAAAGGATTATTAATTAGTATGCGATTGGCTATCGCGCTTTGGAGGCTTTTTTTAAAATCAAAATTGACAAAATGGCGGCGGTTTGAACAAAAAGTACCGAACGTAGCCGTTTTTTCGACAGTTTTTCTTTTAAAAAAATGGGAAAATTAAAAAAAAAACTTCCATAGCACGATAGAGAGTAGCATGAAGAATGTTCTCCTAAAATTTGAAAGCGATCGCTTGAAAACTGCTCCCTGGAGAATTTCCATCGTTTTGAAAAATAGGGTAGAAGTACCGGTTGTGGACACCCCTACACTTAAATACGTTTTTCGTGGCTATTTTAATTCTGTACCTGCATTTAATCATAATTTTTCATAACGTTGTGTATTTTGGAAACATTTATCGTCATTTTGACGTCCGTTTGTCTCCATTACAAAAAGTACTGTGTCAGTAATTAAAGTATCATCAGCTGATTCATTAAATTGTCAACTCCTTACGCAATTCGACAAGATTTTGACGAAAGCTCTAGATACATATTCGGATTATATAGTTGGCGAATTGCATGCAGCTTTGCACATATCAATCTTAAGAGTCATCACTGCAAATGTTGATGTACTAAAAGTCTGAAATAAAGCTACACATTTATAAAAAATACGATGGCCACAACTGGTACATGGAATAAGCATGTTGCCCCGGATATGGCCATGATAATATAATCATTAATTTTTCGTTAATTATTACGCAATCAATTCATAAATTCGTAAAGAAGAAACAAAAAAACGAAAAAACGCTAAGAAAAATATATCCTTAGAAATGTATAGTAAAAAAGAAGGTAAAGCGGTGGAACACCTTTCATGTTGAAGATTCCCATCATTATTCAATGCGAAAATCTACTTTCGGAAAGAACTCTGGTAAAAGTTAAAACAAAAGTGTAAAGAGTAAAACATTAATATAATGTATGACTATTTCGCGCTATGGAGGCTTTTTTTTCAATCAAAATTGACAAAATGGCGGCGGTTTGAACAAAAAGTACCGAACTTAGCCGTTTTTTTTTTCGACAGTTTTTCTTTTTAAAAAATGGGAAAATTTTTTAAAAAACTTCAATAGCACGATAGAGAGTAGCGTGAAGAATGTTCTCCTAAAATTTGAAAGCGATCGCTTGAAAACTGCTCCCTGGAGAATTTCCACCGTTTTGAAAAATAGGGTAGAAGTACCGGTTGTGGCCACCCCTACACTTAAATACATTTTTCGTGGCTATTTTAATTCTGTACCTGTATTTAATCATAATTTTTCATAACGTTGTGTATTTTGGAAACATTTATCGTCATTTTGACGTCCGTTCGTCTCCATTACAAAAAGTACTGTGTCAGTAATTAAAGTATCATCAGCTGATTCATTAAATTGTCAACTCCTTACGGAATTCGACAAGATTTTGACGAAAGCTCTAGATACATATTCGGATTATATAGTTGGCGAATTGCATGCAGCTTTGCACATATCAATCTTAAGAGTCATCACTGCAAATGTTGATGTACTAAAAGTTTGAAATAAAGCTACACATTTATAAAAAATACGATGGCCACAATTGGTACATGGAATAAGCATGTTGCCCCGGATATGGCCATGATAATATAATCATTAATTTTTCGTTAATTATTACGCAATCAATTCATAAATTCGTAAAGAAGAAACAAAAAAACGAAAAAACGCTAAGAAAAATATATCCTTAGAAATGTATAGTAAAAAAGAAGGTAAAGCGGTGGAACACTTTTCATGTTGAAGATTCCCATCATAATTCAATGCGAAAATCTACTTTCGGAAAGAACTCTGGTAAAAGTAAAAATAAAAGTGTAAAGAGTAAAAGATTAATATAATGTATGACTATTTGTGACAAAGAAAGCTGCTACGAAAAGTGCAAAACGAAGGAGACGAATGTCAAAAAAGGTTAGTTAGGTTCACAGATGGCATCTGCGCTTTAAAGACATTTTCGTGTAGAGGAATTGGATGCTTTCATAAGAATACGATTTTGATTTATTAAACACACCTTAAAAAATGTTTCAAGTGCAATGAATATTGAGTTATTCTAATTTTAAGCATGGCCAAATCCGGTACATTACTGTGGCCAAAACCGGTGCATAGGTGGCCAGAACTGGTGAAATGGCTATGCTCCTACTTTTTTCTATTTTCCAGTGTTTTCTCGATACAAATGAAGATTTTAATGCTAGAAATCTAAAATTATATTCTTCTCAGATATGAAAAGTATAGGTCCAAAACAGTTTTATGATATTTGGTCCCAATCACAAGTACTTGAAAATGAGAAAATTCTTAAAGTGGCCACAACCGGTACTTCTACCCTATCGTTTCGAGAAAAACGCGTTTAAAGTTTCGAGTGCACCGAGAGAAAAGATTTCATTGACGCCAAAGAAATGGGTGGGTTGATTTTTTTCATTGATTTCAACGAAATATTTCTTTGATTTCAATGAAACAGTGCATTTGAATTTCAAAGAGAACATTTCATTGCCTGTAAATAAAGATTTACTTAGTGAGCGTATAATAAACAAACAGTTTCATTGTCTTAAAGAGACGTTTTCATTCGTTCAAACAAACATTTTCATTGATCTCTCTCTCGCACCTAACCTCACTTTTTTGTTTTCCGGTTCTCCCGAACGAACGGCTTCGAGTTTCGAGGAGTCAGAAGCGTAGCCTATTTCTGCCATACTTCCTTACATACTCACAAAGTTTGAGCCTTATCTGCCGCGTACTTCAGGAAAAAATAGGTTTCGAAATTTTGAGCTGGTAAGAAGGTTTCATTGAATCAGAGACGATATCTTTGAAATCAATGAAAAAGGTTCCTTGGTTTAAAGAAATGTTTCTTCGAATCAATGTCACTACTTTTCATTGAATTTGAGATCATTCAAAGAAAAGATAAAATTGAAATTCAAGTATTTCATTTCATTGGCAAAAATTTCCGTGAATCAATGAAACTTTTTTTCTCGGTGGGTAGAAATTTCATACACCTAAATTGTGTACTTACGACAAATCGGCGATGCCAGTTTCATAAAGTATGCCAGCGAAGTATTTCGAATTTCGCTTTAAAAATTTGAGAGGATGTTTTTGACCGTATATAATAATGGATAAGACAAAAAAATCGTTTTTTTTTTCACACTGGAAAGATCCCTTAAGCTGCTGTCCTTCCTTTTCCTCTCGTTAATCTTCAATGAATTATCGTATTGGCAGGTGGTGGGAAACTGCGACATTCTGATACTCTGTATATGCTGAAGAACCTGTTGATCGTCTGAAAAAAAAATTAACAATACTGTGGTCATCTGTTTGCTTTTAATTGGCAATAAAAATAAGTGTAAGATTCACTGAGAGAAAAGCATATCGTTGATTTAACGATTTCACATGATAAAACGAATATAGGAAGGCTTGCAATGTTTTATGGTTGAAGCGATGATAATATGGTTCAATAAACGATACTTGCAAGGTTATTGAAAATAAACGTTGAAATCGTATATGCAACGAAACGGCATATTTGAAACTATTAGAATAGTTTTTGAAACTATTATCATTTTGATGATTGCTACTATAATTATATTTGCTATAACCATAAAATATAGACGTTCCTCCTGGGAATTATAGTTTATAGTTAGATTGTCGTCGGCCTAACTATATTTTTTTTTAAATTACCAGATTTTTCTCTCAGTGTAACAAATTATTGAGCAGTCGTATCGTTTTTGATAGTGTATGTGATACATAATGTTAATATGGAATACATTGTATGTATTGTCGATGGTAAACGTGACATCGGAATTTTTATCGACGACCAGTAGCACAGTTGGTTGTTTCCTACCTACATTCACATTTAGGTTGCTCTTTTTCATTTTGTCCCCCTTTATCTTCAAAGAATTATCATATCGGCAGGTGGTGGGAAATTGCGACATTCTGATGTCGTTCTATGTATGCTGCAGAATCTGTTGATCAACTGAAAAAAAAAAATTAACAATATTGTCGTCATTTGGTTGCTTTAAATTTGCAATAAAAATAAGTATAAGATAACAAATTATTGAGCAGTCGAGCTGTTTTTGATAGTTTATGTGATATGGACTGTTGATATGGAATACATTGTGTGTATCATCGACGGTAAACAAGAAATCGGAATCTTTCTCGACCACCAGTAGCACAGTTTAGTTTGTATTCACATTTAAGATGCCCTCCTTCATTTTCTTCCCGTTAATCTTCAAAGAATTATCGTATTGGCAGGTGGTCCGAAACTGCGGCATTCTGGTGCTCTATATATGCTGCAAAACCATTTTGATCACTTGAAAAAAAATTAACAATACTGTGGTCATTTGGTTGCTTTACATTTGCAATAAAAATAAGTGTACGATAACAAATTATTGAGCAGTCGAGCTATTTTTGATAGATTACGTGATATTATGATGATATCTGTTGATATGGAATACATTGTGTGTATCATCGACGGTAAACAAGAGATCGGAATCTTTTTCGACAACCAGTAGCACAGTTTAGTTTTCATTCACGTTTAGGCTGTTCTCTTTTCTTTTCTTCCCGTTTATCTTCAATGAATTATCGTATCTGTAGATGGTGAGAAATTGCGACATTCTGGTGCTCTATATATGCTGAAAAATCTGTTGATCAACTGAAAAAAAAAATGTAAATACTGTGTTCAGTTGATTGCTTTAAATTAGCAAGAAAAATAAATGTATGATAACAAATTATTCGGCAGATGAGACAGTCGAGTGCATTTTTGATAATGTATACAAACTAATGTAGTCTAATCTACATTTATTTTTATTTCTTCTTTTTGCTTCCTCATAGAGGAAGCTTTGTTTTCATGAAATTTTTTTTTTTCGAGATTTTCATGTCAGTATGCTTAGAATCACCTAAAACGTCGAGAAAAGTGGTTTAGAAAAAATGTCCGTATGTATGTATGTGTGTGTGTGTGTGTGTGTGTGTGTGCTGGGCTTCGAAAATTCAATCTCCTCTCACTCGGTAACCGTTCGAGCGATCCGGCTCAAATTTGGCACGCAAGTAGAGTAGCTGCCCCTCTTTGAATGTTGTGATTTTTGCCAAAATATGTGAAGTCATTAAGATTTTATGTTGATTTTAATTTGTTGAAAAAAGGGCGTGGTCGCTCTAACTTTCGTAAAAGTTCGCCGATTTGGCTAAATAGTTCTTCATAACTGAAGATACGTTCAATGTTGTATGGTATTGAATTTCGACGAAATCGGTAAAGCGGTTCGGATTTTATAGAATTTTGAATTTTTCGAAAAAAATAGATTTTGATCTAAATTACGTCGAATTTCAACAAATGAACAGAAATTTTGTACAGACGAAAAATAACATTCAGAAATGCCATGTACCAAATTTGGTGATGATCGGTAAAGTCGTTCGGATTTTACACCATTTTTCATTTTAAAAAAATGTAGATTTTCGCTATAACTTCCGGAAAAGTTGAGAAAGTACGACAAAAATTTGTATCTAATCAAAATTAGATGTAACGGTGTTTGCAGAGGTGATTTATAGCTGTATAAAACACCTCTGCAAAAGAGACACAAGGTATAAAAAAAAAGATGCAAAGTAGAACCTTGCACATTGCTTCCTCATTATTTTTCGCTTTTTACAAAGCTTCCTCTATGAGGAAGCCAAAATTGAATAACATACTGCTTCCTCACAGAGGGAGCTTTGTAAAAAGCGAAAAATAATGAGGAAGCAATGTGCAAGGTTCTACTTTGCATCTTTTTTTTAATTCTTCTTAAATTCATTATATTGAATGAATCAGTAAATCGTGAGAAGCTTCCTCCACTTATACTACAGGATCTACTGCAGGACATATTAAATTAGCAATAGAAAGAAAATTCAATGTAGCAATTAGTTGCCAGTGAGTCTCAGTGGGATGCGTTTTTGACAATATATAATATTGAACTGACTACATTGTGTATCATCGGAGGTAAAATTAAGAGATCGGAATCTTCTTCGACGACCAGCAGCACAGTCTAATCCGCATTCAAATTTTGGCTGCTCTATTTCGTCGTCTTTCCGTTTATCGTATCAGTAATATACTTCCTAAATTCGTTGTCTTCAATGAATTATCGTATTGGAAGGTGGTGGGAAGCTGCGACATTCTGGTGCTTTATAGATGCTGCAAAATCTGTTGATCAACTGAAAAAAATGTAAATAATGTGGTCAGTTGATTGCTTTAAATTTGCAAGAAAAATTAATGTAAGATAACAAATTATTGAACAGGTGAGACAGTCGAATGCGTTTTTAATAATGTATACAGACTGTTATATACATTTGTGAATCGTCGAATGTAAAACGACGATACACGATGTAGTCTAGTCTACGTTTACTTTTATTTCTTCTTTTTCTTCTTACATTCATTATATTTCTTCTTCTTGTTACATTCATCGTATATCTTCTTCTTGTTACATTCATCGTATTTTCTTTTTCTTCTTACATTCACTGCATTTTCTTCTTCTTTTTATATTCATCACATTTTCTTCTTCTTATATGCATCGTATTTTCTTTTTCTTCTTACATTCATCGTATATTCTTTTTCTTACATTAATCGTATATTCTTCTTCTTACATTCATCGTATATCAAGAGACGCGGTAGCGTCTCGAGACAAGTACATTTACGCCAGATACTGACGACGACCGACCTTACCGACAGAGATATCGAGACGCGACAAGACTCTTATACTCGAAGCAACTTGTTTTCGGTCACTCTCAAAAACTTTTCTTGTATTCTTTAAATATGTAGAAAACACATATGTTTTTTAGGGACACGTAAATTATGTTTTTTTTACGGTCTGTTGATTGCGACCAAAATGAAATCTATAGGAAGCCGCGCATGAAAGATATCCTTGTTTCTTTTTTTTTAACCACGTCAAAATAGATGTTCAGTGGTCGTCGTCATCGCACACAATATGGCGGCGACCACTGGCGGACTAGCGGACGCCGCCATTTTGCAAGTGGCCGTCGTGCATCTAACTTCACGGCAGTCACGCTCCCCCTTTCTTTGTCTCTCACTGTATGTAGCTCTCTTCTCGCACATCGATTATCGCGAACGATTTTCGCAAAATTTGGTACTTGGGGGTTTTCGAGGACGCTGATTACGAATCGGGCCGCAAAATAAAAAAATAAAAAATGGCATATCCAATATAGCACACCAAAATACAATAATTAACTTGATTCTTATAAAAACTATTATGAGGAGGTTTTCGAAGTCGCTGATTACGAATCTGTCTTCAAAATGTATAAATTCAAAGTCACGGATCCAATATGGCGGATGAAAATTCAAAATTGATTTAAGTCGAATGAAAATCGGTCAATCAAGAGATTAATTAGGATCACGGTCTTACATACAGGTCTGAAAACTTGTGTAGTGGGGGTACGTCGCTTAAAATATGAAATATAATTCCTGTTGCGACCACTAGTAGCGCCAGCGATAGAGTAAGGTTGTGTGAGAGAAAGATAGAATGATTCTGTCATCTCTTTCTAACCCTCATAACCAAATCACTTGCTAACATGACATATTTGTAGAATGTGCGCGAAAATTGGATAAAATTCAATGAAAAATGACTGTGGCAACAGGATTTCTCAGAAATGAACAGATTCCCTTCAACCCAAGTGATCTTTCAAAAAGCTTGCAAGATGAACGTAAATCATTTTCGCATTGTTTGTAGGTATCACCACTTCATAATGAGTAGGAAAATTAAGAATAACCTCGTAAGAAATTGGTGGTAATCGATTGTAAGGTAAAATAATGAAAAAACAGGCATGCTCAAAATCTTTATTTGTTCGTCAATTTAGCCCATTTTATACTTTGGTATAACACATGGCTTATACGTCATCGTAACGACCACTATACACGATTCACTCACAAGTAAAACTTATTTCATGGAGGACTCAATTTAACTAACTAATCACTTGGTGAATTCTGAAAATTACGAAAATTTCGAGAATTTTGAGGTTGTGTTCGGCAACCTTACTCTCACACTAGCGCCAGATAGTGGCAGCTTCGGGAAACAAAAAATTTAACGTAAGCATACTTCCCCCACCACGTGAATTCGGATGAGTTTCAAGACCTGTATATAAGACCATGATTAGGATAAATGGAATGGGACATGAATGGAATGGGACTCGTACTTCGCGATTTACAATTTGACGATAATATGGAAAAGCGAGTATCGATAAGGAGACTTTCTGCAAAAAGTAAACAAATCCCCCAAAAAAACACCTTCGGTGTATAAGAATCTGAGACAATTACATTTACATCAACAGTTGTATCTATTCTTGCAAAAAGTCATGAAATAATCAATTACAAAAGTAAAAATATTAATATTAGTACCAATAAAGATTATGACATGATAACATAAATTGCATGAGTCCGTTTATAAAAATTACTTGTCAGGCGGTTCTACTTAGCGAATTAATTAACTAAATACACACGATTAACCGTTTCGTCGACTGCCAACACCAATAGCCGATCCTATGGCCGGGCAAGTAATTTTCATAAACGGACTCATGCAATTTGTGTTATCATGTCATAATCTTTATTGGTACTAATATTAATATTTTTACTTTTGTAATTGATTATTTCATGACTTTTTGCAAGAATAGATACAACTGTTGATGTAAATGTACTTGTCTCAGATTCTTATACACCGAAGGTGTTTTTTTGGCGGTTCTTCTTTTTCTTACATTCATCGAATATTCTTCTTCTTACATCCATCGTATTATCTTCTTCTTCTTACATTCATTCATATCGTTCGATGGTAAGAAGTTTCCTCTACAAAAGCTATAGTACCTATCGCAGGTCATATTGAATTAGCACAATAGAAAGAAAAATTCAACATAGCAATTAGTTGCCAGTTGAGTCTGATTGAGTAGCGTTTTTGACAATGTATGATATTGAATTGACTACATTGTGTATCATCGGAGATAAACTTGCGAGATCGGAATCTTCCTCAACGACTCGCAGCAGCAGCAGCAGCACCGTCTGCAATTTCCCTCCTCCATATCGGTTGATCATGCAGATTCCGACAAGTGCAGTTTGCACATAATTGCACAGTCAGTAAATCTGACTTGCTGTAACACTCGAATAGAGTTTCTAACCCAACAATAGGAGCTCTCTATATCTTCTCCTTCGTTTTCTTTTGATGCCCAGTGACTTTAGGGGCACAGTGCGAAAAATATTTGCTGATCCAATGAGATGGAAGCGAAACTTGTTGAGGAATGTACACTTGTAAAGTTGGTTCCGGCTTTGGAAAAGGTGGCAAAAGCGTTGAGAACGAATACCGGCCATCATGATTTGTTTGTTGCTTTGTTGACGGTCATTATGAAGGAAACTGGTTTCCGGCTTGAAGAAAATTTTCAAAGGTACAGTCTATGGTATTTAAATATTAGGCTGAACACCTGCGAAGTAAATTTACGATTTAGATGCTTTTTATATTGTGTACAGACTCGAAACCGAAGATTCTGAGATGTTAGAACCAAACAAATGGAAATCGACGCAAACCGAGTGCTACGAAATGAGATTTAAGCACGATAATGAATTGCTCGATTGCAAAATCGTTGGCATACCCATTGGAGACGTTCTTGTGATTAATCTTTGCTCGCTGAAATTTTCCGACAGCGAAATTACGAGGACGAGATCTGCGGCGTTTCAGACTCTCAAATACGTTAATCCGTACTCGAGCGACCCCAACGGACGTTTTAGGAACCTCAGAGAATTGGCTCACAGGTATTAAAGAGCGACACTTGCACTCGTTACCTACAGTCGTGTTTATAAAAATCTCTTCTTTGGCGGTTCGGAGGATTTAAATTTTTTTTAGGAGGAAAGGAAATTCGATTTTACTGTACATCCGACGAAGTTAAATCGCATTTGCCTGAAATATTGTACAGGCCAGAGTTGTAAATGCCTAATACTTATAGAAATAATGATGATGATCCGATCAGCTCTATAATTATGATTTTATAATAACAACATGTAGTGATTGTAATACAATGGTTAAACTTTGGAATGGCTACAAAAATTATTATTTTACAATAAAAATTCACGGTTGTCCTTTTGAAAAAATGGAAAAAAATAAGTAATGCCTTAAAAAAGTAACGCATTACTTATTTTTTCCATTTTTTAGGTGTTTCTTGCGATATTGAAGGGAAAATTAGTTTTTTTTTTCAGCTATTCAAATGTTTGCACTCTATTTTATAATCACTACATATTGCTTCCTCATAGAGGAAGCTTTGTTTTCATGAAATTTTTTTTTTCGAGATTTTCATGTCAGTACACTCAGAATGGGCCAAAACGTCGAGAAAAGTGATTTAGAAAAAATGTCTGTTTGTGTGTGTGTGTGTATATGTGTATGTTACACGATCAAAAAATGTAAATCTTTATAACTCGGGAATGCCTTGAGATATCAAGCTGAAATTTGGACCATATATAGAGGGATCAAGCCTCATCGTTCATACAGATTTTTGTTAAAATCCGCTTCATCGTTAAATTATTACGCGTTTTTTAATTTTTTGAAAAATGTCTGATTACGCGATAACTCTTTCAATTTTCGAGATATTGATCTTAAAATTGGTATGAATGTGAGCTTTCATACGCCGATGATCGCTATTGAATTTGGTTAAGATCGGTTGAACCGTTAAAATTTTATGATGTTTTGAATTTTTCAAAAATTGATATTATCGCTCTATTGTAACTTTTGTAAAACTTAAGATAGCGAGCTCAAATTTTGTATATAAATGAAACAATATTCAGCCATTATATATGTATAATTTAGTGACGAACGGTATGAAATTTTTGATTTTATGGAATGTTGAATTGTTTTAAAAAATATACATTATCACATTCACTTTCGGAAACGCTCTAATAATCACGAAATAACGTAATAACGAAATAGAAAAAGCGAATCCACAACATGTATATTTATCTAATTAAAACAAGGATGCAAAGTAGAACCTTGCACATTGCTTCCTCATTATTTTTCGCGTTTTACAAAGCTTTCTCTATGGGGAAGCCAAAAATTGAATAACATACTTCCTCATAGAGGTAGCTTTGTAAATCGCGAAAAATAATGAGGAAGCAATCTACAAGGTTCTACTTTGCATCCTTTTTTATTTTTGGATCCTCATAGAGGAAGCTTTGTTTTCATGAAAAAATTTTTTTTTCGAGATTTTGATGTCAGTACACTCAGAATGTGTCAAAACATCGAGAAAAGTGATTTAGAAAAAATGTCTGTATGTGTGTGTGTGTGTGTATGTGTGTATGTTACACGATCAAAAAATGTAAATCTTTATAACTCGGGAATGCCTTGAGATATCAAGCTGAAATTTGGACCATATATAGAGGGATCAAGCCTCATCGTTCATACAGATTTTTGTTAAAATCCGCTTCGTCGTTAAATTATTACGCGTTTTTTAATTTTTTGAAAAATGTCTGTTTACGCGATAACTCTTTCAATTTTCGAGATATTGATCTTAAAATTGGTATGAATGTGAGCTTTCATACGCCGGTGATCGCTATTGAATTTGGTTAAGATCGGTTGAACCGTTAAAATTTTATGATGTTTTGAATTTTTCAAAAAATTGACATTATCGCTCTATTGTAACTTTTGCAAAACTTAAGATAGCGACCTCAAATTTTGTATATAAATGAAACAATATTCAGCCATTATATATGTATAATTTTCGTGACGAACGGTATGAAATTTTTGATTTTATGGAATGTTGAATTATTTTTAAAAATATACATTATCACATTCACTTTCGGAAACGCTCTAATAATCACGAAATAACGTAATAACGAAATAGAAAAAGCGAATCCACAACATGTATATTTATCTAATTAAAACATGGATGCAAAGTAGAACCTTGCACATTGCTTCCTCATTATTTTTCGCGTTTTACAAAGCTTCCTCTATGGGGAAGCCAAAAATTGAATAATATACTTCCTCATAGAGGTAGCTTTGTAAATCGCGAAAAATAATGAGGAAGCAATCTACAAGGTTCTACTTTGCATCCTTTTTTATTTTTGGATCCTCATAGAGGAAGCTTTGTTTTCATGAAAAATATTTTTTTTCGAGATTTTCATGTCAGTACACTCAGAATGTGTTAAAACATCGAGAAAAGTGATTTAGAAAAAATGTCTGCGTGTGTGTGTGTGTATGTGTGTATGTT
This sequence comes from Ephialtes manifestator, assembly GCA_963970395.1. Classification (NCBI taxonomy): domain Eukaryota; kingdom Metazoa; phylum Arthropoda; class Insecta; order Hymenoptera; family Ichneumonidae; genus Ephialtes; species Ephialtes manifestator. Next base: position 4,643,065 of record OZ019979.1, read on the forward strand.
ACACGATCGAAAAATGTAAACCTTTATAACTCGGGAATGCCTTGAGATATCAAGGTGAAATTTGGACCATAGATAGAGGGATCAAGCCTCATCGTTCATACAGATTTTTGTTAAAATCCACTTCATCGTTAAATTATTACGCGTTTTTTAATTTTTTGAAAAATGTCTGTTTACGCGATAACTCTTTCAATTTTCGAGATATTGATCTTAAAATTGGTATGAATGTGAGCTTTCATACGCCGGTGATCGCTATTGAATTTGGTTAAGATCGGTTGAACCGTTAAAATTTTATGATGTTTTGAATTTTTCAAAAATTGATATTATCGCTCTATTGTAACTTTTGCAAAACTTAAGATAGCGAGCTCAAATTTTGTATATAAATGAAACAATATTCAGCCATTATATATGTATAATTTAGTGACGAACGGTATGAAATTTTTGATTTTATGGAATGTTGAATTATTTTTTAAAATATACATTATCACATTCACTTTCGGAAACGCTCTAATAATCACGAAATAACGTAATAACGAAATAGAAAAAGCGAATCCACAACATGTATATTTATCTAATTAAAACATGGATGCAAAGTAGAACCTTGCACATTGCTTCCTCATTATTTTTCGCGTTTTACAAAGCTTCCTCTATGGGGAAGCCAAAAATTGAATAACATACTTCCTCATAGAGGTAGCTTTGTAAATCGCGAAAAATAATGAGGAAGCAATCTACAAGGTTCTACTTTGCATCCTTTTTTATTTTTGGATCCTCATAGAGGAAGCTTTGTTTTCATGAAAAATATTTTTTTTCGAGATTTGCATGTCAGTACACTCAGAATGTGTCAAAACATCGAGAAAAGTGATTTAGAAAAAATGTCTGTATGTGTGTGTGTGTGTGTGTGTATGTGTGTATGTTACACGATCGAAAAATGTAAACCTTTATAACTCGGGAATGCCTTGAGATATCAAGCTGAAATTTGGACCATAGATAGAGGGATCAAGCCTCATCGTTCATACAGATTTTTGTTAAAATCCACTTCATCGTTAAATTATTACGCGTTTTTTAATTTTTTGAAAAATGTCTGATTACGCGATACCTCTTTCAATTTTCGAGATATTGATCTTAAAATTGGTATGAATGTGAGCTTTCATACGCCGGTGATCGCTATTGAATTTGGTTAAGATCGGTTGAACCGTTAAAATTTTATGATGTTTTGAATTTTTCAAAAAATTGACATTATCGCTCTATTGTAACTTTTGCAAAACTTAAGATAGCGACCTCAAATTTTGTATATAAATGAAACAATATTCAGCCATTATATATGTATAATTTTCGTGACGAACGGTATGAAATTTTTGATTTTATGGAATGTTGAATTGTTTTTAAAAATATACATTATCATATTCACTTTCGGAAACGCTCTAATAATCACGAAATAACGTAATAACGAAATAGAAAAAGCGAATCCACAACATGTATATTTATCTAATTAAAACATGGATGCAAAGTAGAACCTTGCACATTGCTTCCTCATTATTTTTCGCGTTTTGCAAAGCTTCTATGAGGAAGCCAAAAATTGAATAACATACTTCCTCATAGAGGTAGCTTTGTAAGAAGCGAAAAATAATGAGGAAGCAATGTGCAAGGTTCTACTTTGCATCCTTGTTATTATTATGAAATCATAATTACAAAACCAATTGTACTGTAAACTATATCTCATGAATTAATGGGGATTTACAACTCTGGTACAGGCTGCATATTAATTCTCACGGAAAAGTTTGATTCAATTTTTCGTATTTTGCGATATTTCAAAGTATGGAAAAATCTAATGAAAAAAGATACTAAAATCATTGATTTTATATAATGATAAGGCCGAATGATGAGTGAAATTGTAAATTTTTTTTTGCAATTTTGGTAGTAAGATATTATGATTTTTAAAAATAATTTTTGTAACTTTTTTCAATTCATATTTTGGAAAAAATTGTTAGGACTTCTATTATGACACTAGTACAATAATAGTACAATAATTTTTTAATCTTTGCCCAGAACTTAAAGAAGATGTTAAAATTGGTAAAATGTTTGGGAAATTACAAAAATAGCAAAATATTCAGTGTTGTAACAAAGTATTTTTCAGAATTTTATCAGTTTTTTAAATTATGGGGTTTTCTGTGTCACTTTGAAAATATATTTTAAAAAAATGGATTTAAAAAAAAAAAAAATTTTTGCAGTTGAGGGTCCAACTAAGCCTGTAAAAAATAATGAGCCAAATCGGAAAGGTCGACGTCAAATCCAGATCGAAACCGGGTGGAATGCCCCATATATATCCCCTTGAACCCTGAAAAAAAAATTTTTTCACTATGGCAAAAGCATGAAAATATTGCAAATAAACTATAGGAAATTTATGAGTTTTTTAAAACTTTTTCAAACGTTCTGAAGATATCCAGAAAGCCAAACATTTGCTTAAAATTGCTTAATTGTCAAAATGCCATGGATACTGACATTGTATTAATTTAAAAAAATTATTTTTGTTGAAAAAATGCAACTACTATTGTTTTTAACATAAATAATTTTTTTAATTAACACTATGTCAGTGTCTATGGCATTTTGACCATTAAGCATTTTGAAGGCTTCCGGTAAAGATTATTTTTGTTAAAAAAATAGTAGTTACAAAAATAATTTTTACCAGAAGCCTTAGAAATGCTTAGTTGTCAAAATGCCATAGACTCTGACATAGTGTTAATTAACAAAATTATTTTTGTTAAAAAAATAGTAGCTACATTTTTTCAACGTAAGAATTCCTCTGGTAAAAATTATTTTTGTTAAAAAAATAGTAGTTACAAAAATAATTTATTACAAAAAGTAGAAATTATTTTTGTTAAAAAAATAGTAGTTACAAAAATAATTTATTACAAAAAGTAGAAATTATTTTTGTTAAAAAAATAGTAGTTACAAAAATAAGTTTTAACAGAAGCCTTAAAAATGTTTAATTGTCAAAATGCCATAGACACTGACATAGTGTTAATTTAAAAAATTATTTTTGTTAAAAAATAGTAGCTTCATTTTTTCAACATAAGAATTCCTCTGGTAAAAATTATTTTTGTTAAAAAAATAGTAGTTACAAAAATAATTTATTACAAAAAGTAGAAATTATTTTTGTTAAAAAAATTGTAGTTACAAAAATAATTGTTAGCAGAAGAATTGTTATGTACAATTGAGAAGCTCTTTTTTATTTATTTTATGGCTTACGCGTTATCTCAGCTCCTATTTTTTTATAGCTCATTTGCAATAGTTTGATGGTTTTGCCACAGAGAAAAAAAAAATCTTTGATTCAGGGTTCAAAAAGAATATGAAGCATTCTGTGTCAATTCAGCCACTTTTTTTTCGACCCTCTCCGATTTGCCCTGTAATTGATTATATGAATGTACCACTAAAAGACACTCTATGTGAATTTTTTCAGATTTTTTAAAATAATTTTTCAGAAAATGGCTTTTTTTATTCAAGTGCAAATATCTCAGAATTTTGAAGCTACTGAAAAAAAATGTCTGCACATAAAAGTTGTCGTTTATTGTTAGCTTTCGAGCGGAATATTCCAAATAATTGTCACGTTCCTGTGAGTATGATTTTTTTTCGAAAAATGGAGGAATTATTTTTTAATTAAAAAAGGATATTTTTTTTTTACTGAAAAAATTACAGAGTATTGCTACATGGCTGTTGATATCACAAAAAAATCGCCAGAGTGGCACCGATCGATCTTCTGGTATTAAAAAATGCATTTGTGTGAAAGTTCCGAAAACGGGGGCATTATTATTTTTTTGATTAAAAAAAGGTTACTTTTTTGGCTAATAAAATTACAGAGTATTCTTGCATGACTGTAGATATTGCAAAAAAATCAGCAGAGTGGTACGGATCGAGCTTACGGTATTAAAAAAAATTATTCGTATGGAATTTTTGAAAAACGGGGGAATTATTTTTTTTGTATACCGGAAGCTCGATCCGTACCACCCTGACGATTTTTTTGCAATATCTACAGTCATGCAAAAATACTCTGTAATTTTATTAGCCAAAAAAAATTAAAATTTTTTTATCAAAAAAATAATAATGCCCCCGTTTTTCGGAACTTTCACACAAATGCATTTTTTAATACCAGAAGATCGATCGGTGCCACTCTGGCGATTTTTTTGTGATATCAAGAATCATGAAGCAATGCTCTGTAATTTTTTCAGTAAAAAAAAATATCCTTTTTTTAATTAAAAAATAATTCCTCCATTTTTCGCAAAAAAATCATACTCACAGGAACGTGAAAATTATTTGGAATATTCCGCTCGAAAGCTAACAATAAACGACAACTTTTATGTGCTGTCATTTTTTTTCAGTAACTTCAAAATTCTGAGATATTTGCACTTGAATAAAAAAAGCCATTTTCTGAAAAATTATTTTTAAAAATCTGAATAAATTCGCATAGAGTGTCTTTTAGTGGTACATTCATATAACCAATTACAGGGTAAATCGGAGAGGGTCGAAAAAAAAAAGTGGCTGAATTGACAGAGAATGCTCCATATATATATTTCTTAACAACATCAGCACATAGACAAGTGAGATACGTCAATTAATATCAGCAGTTTGGGCCTGACATCCTCCCCTTAATATGCTCTAAGTTAATTGGATCAAAGTTTCCAAAGTTCGAGTTAGTCTAAGTACCAGATTTCAGAGTATTAGAGTTGCGAAACAGTGATTGTTGCTATCAGAATGATCGTATTTTCAGGCAAATGAATTGCAGGCAAAATTGTATCTAAATAAGGCTTCATACACTTAAAAAAAATGTCACTGATTCAATAAATCCATCGTTTGCGGGCTGCCAAAAACAAGCGTTATCAACTTAATTTCAATTCTAATTCCTCCAATTCCACACGAGATCGAACCAATAATTCTAAAATAAGCAAAATAATATTTTATTGGTTTAATGTTAAATGGCATTGAACGAATAAGAACTAGAATTAATGCAAAAATACTTCTCTTGGCAGCCCACAAACCATAGATTTATTGAATCAATGATATTTTTTTTTCAGTGTAGTTCAAAATATTCATAAAATAATAGTAATTAATAAAAAATGAGTAGAAATGCTGTTGAGGCCTAGTGAAGTAAATTTTTACTGGTCACAATTATTTATTCTTTAATTTTTTCAGTGTAGTTGAAAATATTCATAAAATAATAGTATTTAGTACTATTTTATGAATAATAGTAATTACTATTATTTTATGAATATTTTTAACTACACTGAAAAAATTAAAGAATAAATAATTTTATGAATAATAGTAATTACTATTATTTTATGAATATTTTTAAATACACTGAAAAAATTAAAGAATAAATAATTTTATGAATAACAGTAATTACTATTATTTTATGAATATTTTTAACTACACTGAAAAAATTAAAGAATAAATAATTTTATGGATAATAGTAATTACTATTATTTTATGAATATTTTTAACTGCACTGAAAAAATTAAAGAATAAATAATTGTGACCAGAAAAAATTTACTTTACTAGGCCTCAATAACATTTCTACTCATTTTTTATGAATTAATTAATAAAAAATGAGTATTTCTTCTCTTATCATAAAAAATGTATATTTCTACTCATTTTTATGAATTAATTCATAAAAAATGAGTAGAAATGTTATGAATTAATTCATAAAAAATGTGTAGAAATGTAAATAATAAAGTAAATTTTTACTGGTCGCAATTATTTATTCTTTAAAATTATGAGACGTTCGTCTCGATCTAAACTAAGTAAGAATAAAAGCATTAAGTAATTTGGTTTCTGAATTTTTTTTTACAATAAATATTGTGAATGTCCAGTGGGGCTCATTGTGAAACGGAATTATAGGATATACTGAGAGAAATATATAATTGAATACACTGAATTTTCAAATGAATAATTTATTTGAAAATATTTGCACAGGATTTATAGGTATTTTATTGATATCTCTTTGATTAAATATATTATTAATGTTAAATAATATATTTATGATATAACACGATAAACGGATAAAAATTGACAAGTGACGAAACGTAAATTCAATAAACTCAAAAAAAAAAGAATTAGTAATATTAACTAAAATTATCTATTCAACATTTAATTATTTCAATCAACGGAAATTTACTTTCCCTGGGAAAAATATGTATTTCATTCAATTTTTCTGTTTTTTTATTTCCAACATATTTATTTATTTTAATCAACTTTTACTGTGCAGCAGAAACTGAAAAAAATATTTTATTTCTTGCTACAAAAAACTTTTTTAATCCGAAAAAAACATTTAGTTAAAACGATTAAATACATGTATTGGATATTTTTAATTAAAATCAATTAGAACTTTCTTTCAATGAAATATATATTTATTTCCTTTAATCATTGGATATTTTTTATTAAAAACAATTAGAACTTTCTTTCAATGAAATATATATTTATTTTCTTTAATCATTGGACATTTTTTCTCTGTAATAGAATCAGTTATTCAAATCAACGTTTTTTTTATAACATCTAATAATCAAAAAGTAAACTTAACTGTAATACACGTTTTTGTTCATCCAAAGGAAAGTACAATCGACTAAATTTGAAAAAAATGCAACATTTATCGATTTGATTTGATTCTTGTCGTATATCATCATATATAAAATTTATATATTTTTATTTTTTTAGCGGCCATTTTTTATGTTTTTCTTCCAACTGAAAAATGCGTGCAGAAAATTTTTCAAATTTCTTTTTATCGAAATTTTTTAGTTATGAATAATTGAAGCTATCTAAAAAATGCCATAATTTAAAAAACTCAAAAAAATCTCAAAAATGCTCGACGAATAACAACATTTTTGAAAAGAAAAAAAGAGGAAGAAGATCTTTTTCAATTTTTTTTTTCATTGTATAATATTAATTGAAGGCATTGCAAACGTTAAGAAAAACAACCCGTTTTAAAAATCCCTAAGAAAAAACTAAAAATACTTTATTTATTTATTTATTTATTTATTTATTTATTATTAGTGAAAAGGCACATATGGAGGTTCAGATACACTTTTGCAAGTTTAATAAAAGAATCGGATTTTTTTTTTTTGGGAATATGTAAATATATGTATTAGCGTGTCATGACAGCATTTTTGAGATTTTGCTGAAATTTTTAAATCGAAAAATTGTCCATTTAACGTTTTAAAAATCTTTGAATAATGTTATAAAATGGAAAAAAAAATAGCAGGAGGTCTCAGCCCACTCTGGCCTATGATTCAAACGTTTTGTTGCACATCATAGTATTTTTGAGAATTTTTTGAGTTTTTTAAATAATAACGTTTTTTAGATAGCTTTAATTATTTAAAACTCAGAAATTTCGATACAAAAAAAAATCTGAAAAAAATTTTGCATGCATTTTTCAGTTGGAAGAATAACATAAAAAATTAACGCAAAAAAAAGATTTTATTTACTATTCAATATTTGTATTACATAGAAATAATAAAATTTATTTGAGGTGAAAAGAACTCTAGTACTCGGCATCCAAATAAGAAATTTTATTTCCGATGTGTAGATTCTAGTCCCGTTAACTAGATTTTTTTTTCTGGGTGTATTAAATATTATAAATCCGTTGGTGCACCTCAGAAAACAAAAACTATCGGAAACTAATAACAACGATTAAATTTATATAAATTGATCAGATTCCGAATAGATAGAAATGATAACGTACGATTAAATCCCATTTAAATTCTATCGATCTGTATCAGTTTCTATAATTTATTCTTAATAGGGTAAATAAATATTACATTATATTAGGAGTAAAAATTAAATTTGGGTGTGAAAAAAATTAAGTCAAAATAACGTCGTATATCTCTGATAATTTTTGAAACTTACATATATATTTTAATCGCAGGTTCAAGGATAGCCTAACGACACCGATGAAGGGAGAAATTTTAACAAATGCTGGAATAACAAATGCCAGCCTGGCAGGTCTACCAACTGAGCTCAAACTTCGAATACTAACGATGCTCGTAGTTCCCGAAATCTGTCGAATAGCGCAAACCTCTCGAGAGTTTCGTGATCTTGTCACAGAACCGCGAATTTGGCAGCGACTTTACAAACAAGATAATAATCGTCGCACTACCGATTCTTCTACAAACTTCCGGGAAGAATATATCAAATTTTGGAAAAAGAAGAGATCAAAGTCTCATTATCCTTTATATAATAATCCAAGATATTTCGTTCAATATAAATATTCTCCCTCTCTTCCTCCTTCTTATTAATATAAATACACGATTAATAAATATCTGCTTTGGAATTATATTATATTCATTTATATTGTAAAATATGAAACTATTTTTTTTATGAATGATCAATAAAGTACTTATAGCAAAATATAATTATGACGGTTTTGAACAGTGTATGTTTGATTAGTAGCAATGTGAGTTTTGTAAGAGTTTTGTATATTCATTATGCAAATAAATTCTCATCCTTCTTGACTTCTCCATCTTACTAATCATTGTTAGCTTCACTAGGTATTCTCGATAATAATTTATGGGTAAACTTTTCCGTATACTTCACAAGTGTGTGGAAGAATTATTCTTGAGATCTACGCAGTATATTATTCGTTTCCATTCATTGCATCGTATTGTATATATTTGGTGCATTCCACTGGAGTTAAGTCATCCAAAACATGACCCGACCAAAAAAAAATTTGTAATTTTTCATATATTCGAGCACAATATTGCTTCCTCATAGAGAAAGCTTCGTTTTCATTAAAAAAAAATTGTCGAGATTTTTATGTCAGGACGTTTAGAATTGTCCAAAACGCCCAGAAAAGTGCGTGCGTGCGTGCGTGCGTGCGTGCGTGCCTGTGTGCGTGTGCGTGTTTTGTGTGTGTGTGTGCGTGTGCGTGTGCGTGTGCGTGTGCGTGTGCGTGTGCGTGTGCGTGTGCGTGTGCGTTGTGCGTGTGCGTGTGCGTGTGCG
>OZ019979.1:4652243-4704743 GCA_963970395.1 Ephialtes manifestator
AACGACTAAAGATTCAATTTGTTTGAGTCAATAAAAGTAGAAAAATTCATTCAATTAGTCGCTTAAAAATAAATCGAGTATATGTTTCATTTAAAAATACAATTAATTGAAGCAATTTAATATTAATCAAGTTCAAATAAATTATGTCCACATTGAAAAAAATATTGCTTTGATTCAACAATAAATTCACGATATAATATGAATATGAATATTGTCTGACGTTTTTGTAGAATAATTTGATTGAATCAATATTTAGTCAAAAAATATTAAATATTTTGTTGAATAACTAAAATTTTGATTTCATTCAACAAAACAAACAATTAAATATATAATTGGTTCAAATAATATTTATTTGAATATTTTCGAATAAATGGCTCATTTGAAAATTCAGTGTATCCAAGTATATGGGTCATTCCATACCAAGTAGGCCACCAAAATTAAGCATGCTCGCAAAAAGTCGCCATAATTTTTTCAAAATTTGTTTAGAGTATCACGAACATCCATAAATTATTTCAGAATTTTTACATCTATGGTTTGCCCAAAATAACTATTTTTGTTATTCCATTTTTTTCAATTCGCTGCATATTCAAAATTACCGATCGTACAAAAAATTTGTTCCTGTACAAAATTTAAGTTTTTGAATGTACTTTTTAATAAAATATTTTTATAGCAGAGCAAAAAAAAATTCCGCCTTTTTTGGACAAAATAAATAATAATATTTTTTTTCGTGGAGACAGACCATTTTGATTTATCTCAAAATTTCACAGAATTTCCATTATTATGCTTAGAAACTACAGAAAAATTAGCGTGGTGGCAAATTAATGGCTTCATAATTATTTCAGAATTTTGGCATTTATGGTTTCCCCAAAATAACAATTTTTTTCAATTCGCCGTATATTCAAAATTACCGATCGTACAAAAAATTTGTTTCTATACAAAATTTAAGTTTTTGACTGTACTTTTTAATAAAAAAAATTCCATAGACGTGCAAAAAAAAATTCCGCCAATTTTTGACAAAGTAAAGAAATAATTTTTTTTTTCGTTCAGACCATTTTGATTTATCTCAAAATATCACAGAATTTCCATTATTATGCTTAGAAACTACAGAAAAATTAGCGTGGTGGCAAATTAATGGCTTCATAATTATTTCAGAATTTTGGCATTTATGGTTTCCCCAAAATAACAATTTTTTTTCAATTCGCTGTATATTCAAAATTACCGATCGTACAAAAAATTTGTTTCTATACAAAATTTAAGTTTTTGACTGTACTTTTTAATAAAAAAAATTCCATAGACGTGCAAAAAAAAATTCCGCCAATTTTTGACAAAGGAAAGAAATAATTTTTTTTTTTCGTTCAGACCATTTTGATTTTTCTCAAAATTTCACAGAATTTCCATTAGTGTTTACAAACTACAGAAAACTTACTTACTTATTATTCTGGTATGGAATGACCCATTTATTTCTCTCAGTGTAAAAATTGTAGGTAATAATTTGTAAATCATAATTTTTTAATTAATTGTACAATAAATGTTTATCTTATAAAATATACAAAATTTAAGTTTTTGAATGTACTTTTTAATAAAATATTTTTATAGCAGGGCAAAAAAAAATTCCGCCTTTTTTGGACAAAATAAAGTAATAATATTTTTTTCGTTGAGACAGAACATTTCTATTTTTCTAAAAATTTCACAGAATTTCCATTATTATGCTTACAAACTACAGAAAAATTGGCGTAGTGGCAAGTGAATGGCTTCATAATTATTTCAGAATTTTAGCATTTATGGTTTCCCCAAAATAACAATTTTTTTCAATTCGCCGTATATTCAAAATTACCGATCGTACAAAAAATTTGTTTCTATACAAAATTTAAGTTTTTGACTGTACTTTTTAATAAAAAAATTCCATAGCGTGCAAAAAAAAATTCCGCCAATTTTTGACAAAGGAAAGAAATAATTTTTTTGTTTCGTTCAGACCATTTTGATTTTTCTCAAAATTTCACAGAATTTCCATTAGTGTTTACAAACTACAGAAAACTTACTTACTTATTATTCTGGTATGGAATGACCCATTTATTTCTCTCAGTGTAAAAATTGTAGGTAATAATTTGTAAATTATATTTTTTTAATTAATTGTACAATAAATGTTTATCTTATAAAATATACAAAATTTAAGTTTTTGAATGTACTTTTTAATAAAATATTTTTATAGCAGAGCAAAAAAAAATTCCGCCATTTTTTGACAATATAAGTAATAATATTTTTTTTCGTGGAGACAGACCATTTTGATTTATCTCAAAATTTCACAGAATTTCCATTATTATGCTTACAAACTACAGAAAAATTAGCGTAGTGGCAAATTAATGGCTTCATAATTATTTCAGAATTTTAGCATTTATGGTTTCCCCAAAATAACAATTTTTTCAATTCGCTGTATATTCAAAATTACCGATCGTACAAAAAATTTGTTTCTATACAAAATTTAAGTTTTTGACTGTACTTTTTAATAAAAAAAATTCCATAGACGTGCAAAAAAAAATTCCGCCAATTTTTGACAAAGGAAAGAAATAATTTTTTTTTTTCGTTCAGACCATTTTGATTTTTCTCAAAATTTCACAGAATTTCCATTAGTGTTTACAAACTACAGAAAACTTACTTACTTATTATTCTGGTATGGAATGACCCATTTATTTCTCTCAGTGTAAAAATTGTAGGTAATAATTTGTAAATTATAATTTTTTAATTAATTGTACAATAAATGTTTATCTTATAAAATATAATGGAAGCTTGCAAATCTAGTGAAGTTGACAGTGTAGATCTTGCGGTTGATTAACGACGAGGGTAGTAGAAGACACTAACACATTGTGCCAATGCCAATAAACAAGCGGTACAATTTACCCGAGCTGTTATCACCGTCATCGTCGTTATCGTCGTCGTCATTGCCTCTCGGTGGCCTGCAAAGCGCCTCAAGGCCTTCACGGTGCAGAGGCATTTGACAAGCGCGAATAATCAACGCGCGTCACTGTATCGAGCCCCTTTGAAGTGTAAATTTGCTGAAATAGCATTTATCGAAAGCGCCGAGTTATTAAAAACCAAAGGAAAAAAAAAGAAGAAAGAAAAACACAAAGAGGCTCAAAAAGATATTTAACAAAATACACAAATATTTTTTTACTTTATTGCTATTTATAGTGACAATTAAAAAAAACCCAAACGCGTGTGTATTTTGCATAAACACATGGCCGTTGGTAATCACAAGTGATAAGTATTTAAGTGCTTTGAATGACTAGCAATCATCGATTTTTGTTATTTTTTTTTTGAAGAATAAATACTGAACGGTGAATTAAGTATAATAAAGTCGATGGAGTCTTTGTGATGTGATATAATTGTGGAGGAATTTTTGTGAGGACCAAGAAACACGCATTGGCGGATTATTTACTACAATTGGGTATACAAAAATCGTCAAGCTGTCGTTCCAGGAAGTTGCGAGTCTTTTGAGCCTCGCTAAGGACGAGGCGGTTCTTGTCGCTGGACATTCGGCGAGGGACCGGAAACGAGCCTCGTGGCGGTTTTATTCCGCGAGAATGCTAACGCATAGTCACAGCGATGGCGAATTTCCAATATATTCGAAAGGTAAGGTCGTCTAATATGCAAAAAAAAAAAAAAATGAAATCTTTGCAGACTCGATCAACCCTAAATCTAGAAAAATGTATGGTCAATTCTACTCACTTACACTCCCAGTAAACACGGTAATGTTACAGCAATGTTACAGCAATGTAACCCAATGTAACAAGTAACATCACCTGTAACTTACATGTAAGTTATTATTTTCCACTCAAGAATGTTACCATGTTATGTAACATTCGTAACGTAACCGTTACATTTCACTTATGTTACAATGTTCACCTATGTAACAAATAACCTACATATGTTACATCACTTGCATAACATAACCGTTACATTTCACTTATGTTACAATGTTCACCTATGTAACAAATAACCTACATATGTTAGATCACTTGCATAACATAAACGTTACATTTGCATAATGTTGCTAGTGTGTTGCACAATGTAACCGCAACGTAACAGCAATGTAACCGAAAGTTACAAGCATGTTGCGTAATGTTATTGATGTGAAACAAGTAACGTAACGGTTACGAAACCGTAACTTCGAAAGGTAACGTCACGTAACAAGTAACATCACCTGTAACTTACATGTAAGTTATTATTTCCCACTCAACAATGTTACCATGTTATGTAACATTCGTTACGTAACCGTTACATTTCACTTATGTTGCCCGAACGTTGCGTAATGTAACTGCTATGTAACAAATAACCTACATATGTTACATCACTTGCATAACATAAACGTTTCATTTGCATAATGTTGCTAGTGTGTTGCACAATGTAACCGCAACGTAACAGCAATGTAACCGAAAGTTACAAGCATGTTGCGTAATGTTATTGATGTGAAACAAGTGACGTAAAAGTTAAAACCGTAACTTCGAAAGGTAACGTCACGTGAGGTTCTTTCGTCAAAGCGATGGCGAATTTCCAATTTATTCGAAAGATAAGGTCGTCTAATATGCAAAAAAAAAAAAAAAAAAAAATGAAATCTTTGCAGACTCGATCAACCCTAAACCTAGGAAAATGTATGGTCAATTCTACTCACTTACACTCCCAGTAAACACGGTAATGTTACAGCAATGTTACAGCAATGTAACCCAATGTAACAAGTAACATCACCTGTAACTTACATGTAAGTTATTATTTTCCACTCAAGAATGTTACCATGTTATGTAACCTTCGTAACGTAACCGTTACATTTCACTTATGTTACAATGTTCACCTATGTAACAAATAACCTACATATGTTACATCACTTGCATAACATAACCGTTACATTTCACTTATGTTACAATGTTCACCTATGTAACAAATAACCTACATATGTTACATCACTTGCATAACATAAACGTTACATTTGCATAATGTTGCTAGTGTGTTGCACAATGTAACCGCAACGTAACAGCAATGTAACCGAAAGTTACAAGCATGTTGCGTAATGTTATTGATGTGAAACAAGTAACGTAACGGTTACGAAACCGTAACTTCGAAAGGTAACGTCACGTAACAAGTAACATCACCTGTAACTTACATGTAAGTTATTATTTCCCACTCAATAATGTTACCATGTTATGTAACATTCGTTACGTAACCGTTACATTTCACTTATGTTGCCCGAACGTTGCGTAATGTAACTGCTATGTAACAAATAACCTACATATGTTACATCACTTGCATAACATAAACGTTTCATTTGCATAATGTTGCTAGTGTGTTGCACAATGTAACCGCAACGTAACAGCAATGTAACCGAAAGTTACAAGCATGTTGCGTAATGTTATTGATATGAAATAAGTAACGTAAAAGTTACGAAACCGTAACTTCGAAAGGTAACGTCACGTGAGGTTCTTTTGTCAAAGCGATGGCGAATTTCCAATTTATTCGAAAGATAAGGTCGTCTAATATGCAAAAAAAAATGAAATCTTTGCAGACTCGATCAATTCTAAACCCAGAAAAATGTATCGTTAATTCTTCTCACTTACACTCCCAGTAAACACGGTAATGTTACAGCATGTCACAGCAATGTAATCCAATGTAACAAGTAACATCACCTGTAACTTACATGTAACTTACATTTAAGTTATTATTTTCCATTCAAGAATGTTACCATGTTATGTAACATTCGTTACGTAACCGTTACATTTCACTTATGTTGCCCGAACGTTGCGTAATGTAACTGCTATGTAACAAATAACCTACATATGTTACATCACTTACATAACATAAACGTTACATTTGCATAATGTTGCTAGTGTGTTGCACAATGTAACCGCAACGTAACAGCAATGTAACCGAAAGTTACAAGCATGTTGCGTAATGTTATTGATGTGAAATAAGTAACGTAAAAGTTACGAAACCGTAACTTCGAAAGGTAACGTCACGTGAGGTTCTTTTGTCAAAGTGATGGCGAATTTCCAATTTATTCGAAAGATAAGGTCGTCTAATATGCAAAGAAAAAAATGAAATCTTTGCAGACTCGATCAATTCTAAACCCAGAAAAATGTATCGTTAATTCTTCTCACTTACACTCCCAGTAAACACGGTAATGTTACAGCAATGTTGCAGCAATGTAACCCAATGTAACAAGTAACATCACCTGTAACTTACATGTAACTTCCATGTAAGTTATTATTTTCCATTCAAGAATGTTACCATGTTATGTAACATTCGTTACGTAACCGTTACATTTCACTTATGTTGCCCGAACGTTGCGTAATGTAACTGCTATGTAACAAATAACCTACATATGTTACATCACTTGCATAGCATAACCGTTACATTTGCATAATGTTGCTAGTGTGTTGCACAATGTAACCGCAACGTAACAGCAATGTAACCGAAAGTTACAAGCATGTTGCGTAATGTTATTGATGTGAAATAAGTAACGTAAACGTTACGAAACCGTAACTTCGAAAGGTAACGTCACGTGAGGTTCTTTTGTCAAAGTGATGGCGAATTTCCAATTTATTCGAAAGATAAGGTCGTCTAATATGCAAAGAAAAAAATGAAATCTTTGCAGACTCGATCAATTCTAAACCCAGAAAAATGTATCGTTAATTCTTCTCACTTACACTCCCAGTAAACACGGTAATGTTACAGCAATGTTGCAGCAATGTAACTCAATGTAACAAGTAACATCACCTGTAACTTACATGTAACTTCCATGTAAGTTATTATTTTCCATTCAAGAATGTTACCATGTTATGTAACATTCGTTACGTAACCGTTACATTTCACTTATTTTGCCCGAACGTTGCGTAATGTAACTGCTATGTAACAAATAACCTACATATGTTACATCACTTGCATAGCATAACCGTTACATTTGCATAATGTTGCTAGTGTGTTGCAAATGTAACCGCAACGTAACAGCAATGTAACCGAAAGTTACAAGCATGTTGCGTGATGTTATTGATGTGAAACAAGTAACGTAAAAGTTACGAAACCGCAACTTCGAAAAGTAACGTCACATGAGGTTCTTTTGTAGACTGAAAGTCCGCAAAAGAGCTTCACGGCTTGCGAAATCGCTACCCGTAGAAGGTCCAAAAAAACAGCTTCTACAATTAAAAGTAGAACAAGCTATTGGCGAATAATACCAACCAGTTAGGGCACCTCCGAAGGGTATCTCCCACTGTTTATTTTGAGCTGCAAAGTCGCTCAGTCTTATACACGCTAGGGTGACGAATCGCTTGCGAGAAACTTTTGAGTCGTTAGCCACCTAGCGGACATAACATTCTGTATGAATATGTAACGTTCTTGCAACGGTGTCACGTTACATAACCGTAACATGACCGGACTATCGCCACAGTTACATTACAATCGTTACATACATGTTGCATTACAATTACACACATTCGTTATGTAACTGTAACGTAACTACGGCATATAACAGTTACATAACGTGGATGTTTACAATGTTACACAACCACTGTAATATACATGTTACGCAAATGTTACATTCCCTTGTAACGTTTTTGCAATGTTGCCGCGTTACATGACTGTAACATGACTGGACTATAGCCGGAGTTGCATTACAAACGTTGCATGTATGTTGCATTACAGTTACACATTTTTGTTACATAACTGTAACGGAACTATGGCATATAATAGTTACATAGCGTGCATGTTTACGATGTTACATAACCACTGTAATATGCATTTTACGTAAATGTTACATACCCTTGCAACATTCTTGCAATGTTGCCACGTTACATCGCTCTAACATTGCCTTCCTATCATTTTTCTCAATGTAGGTAGTTGGTTTTTTCGTCGGTTTAAGACTGGTTCTTAATTTCCAGTCGACTCCAAATCACATTTGAGTCATTTTATGGAAATCCGGGCATAAAATTACAAGCTTGTTGAATTTGAAATGAAATTCTGAAATGAAATGAAAATTTGAAATGAAATGAAATTTTGAAATGAAGTGAAAGTTCGAAATAAAATGAAAGTTTGAAATGAAATGAAAATTTGAAATGAAATGAAATTTTGAAATGAAATGAAATTTTGAAATGAAATGAAATGAAATGAAGTGAAAATTTGAAATGAAGTGAAAATTTGAAATGAAGTGAAAATTTAAAGTGAAATGAAAATTTGAAGTGAAATGAAAATTTGAAGTGAAATGAAAATTTGAAATGAAATGAAAATTTGAAATGAAATGAAATTTGAAATGAAGTGAAAATTCGAAATGAAATAAAAATTTGAAATGGAATGAAAATTTGAAATGAAATGAAAATTCGAAATGAAATAAAAATTTGAAATGAAATAAAAATTTGAAATGAAGTGAAAATTTAAAATTGAATGAAAATTTGAAATGAAGTGAAAATTTGAAATGAAATGAAAATTTGAAATGAAATAAAAATTTGAAATGAAATAAAAATTTGAAATGAAGTGAAAATTTGAAATTGAATGAAAATTTGAAATGAAGTGAAAATTTGAAATGAAATGAAAATTTGCAATGAAATGAAAATTCGAAATGAAATAAAAATTTGAAATGAAGTGAAAATTTGAAATTAAATGAAAATTTCAAATGAAGTGAAAATTTGAAATTAAATGAAAATTTCAAATGAAATGAAAATTTGAAACGAAATGAAAATTTGAAGCTTGTGAAAGTTCACCGAAGATTTTCCTGTCTTTAACAGTGTTCTATCTTTTTTAACCGACCATATTTTAACTATTTCCTGATGAGGATGAGATTAGATCTCAGATAGTTTTAAAAGAGGAGGTTGTGATTCTGATGGTAAAAGTTGGAAGAAACTTTCCAGTTAATGGTCAATTCAGAGTTGATTCCCACACCAAATAACGATTTGTTTTCAGCCAGCGTGTGATTCAATCTTCTATTTTACTTCTCGACTTTTCAGACCTTTTCAATGGGGAAAAAGATTTCTTTTATTACATAAGCGATTCTCTCTCAGCCAGCAGTTTATGAAAATCCGCCATAAAATTATAAGCTTAATAAATCTAAGTTCACCGGTGAATTTCCTGTTATTTACCAGTTACGTTTTTATAAAACAACCATATTTTAACTATTTCGTATAAAATGACTAATTTTTTTAAAGTTGTTAAAATAATCTTATCATTTTGAAACTTTAACCTTATTTTATTAGATCTTTTAACATTTGAAAAACACAAAATGACTAATTTTCGCGCGTCTAAAGCGTTTTCGCCCCTTAAGTGTCGGTTTACAATCGAATTTTATATACTTAGTTAAACCAGTCTTTTAAAACCATGTGAGATGAGTTAATCTCACATGTTTTTAAGAAACTTTTCGACTAATGGTCAATTCAGAGTTGATTTCCACACCAAAGAACGATTGTTTTTCACCCAGTGTGCGTTTCAATCTTCTATTTTTCTTCTCCACGATTGTATTTATCCAACGGAGACTTTTTCAGTAGGGTTAAAGACTATCATTATATAAACGATTGTCTCAGCCAGATTTTTATAGAAATCCGATATAAAATTGTAAGCTTATTAAGGGGATGTTGGAGTAGATTTTTGTTACCGACTGTGGTCGGTAAAAAGTTTCGGTTTCGTAGTTTACGAACTACGTTGTTAATATATTACGAATATATCTCAAATTGCACAGGATTATAATATCAACATAGGCACATAGGCGTCCGCTCGAATTTTGGATGAAAATACTTGAAAAATAAAGAAAATCGTAATTTTATAAACCTACTGAAAACCAATATGGCCGCTCGAACTGTCAACACCACCAATTTCGTCCTATATAAACATTTCTAGACGTCGCATTCAAAAGAATAGCGTGGACGCCGATTCTATGAGGTTCTTCGCATTTTTTAAGACTGTTGGATTGGCGATAGCACAAAGGAAGCGCACGTAATTTGTAAAGTACGTTTACTCAGTTTGTTCGCGATCAGAGTAGGTCGAGAAGAGCGTGAATGAAGTTTCCCCGTTAGGACACAGGTGGCGCTGACGTAGTCTGTTTACTTCTGGAAAAGCTCCGAGCCTTTGCAACGCGAACGTAGTATACACTATATATGGATTTGGCGTGTGTAGTCGACATTCTGATGGTTTTGGAATATTCAGAAATCATCACAGAATTGACGTCCGGTCTGATTTTACATATCGGCAGTACTACGATATCCGAGGCCCCAATATTTGACACTGGTTTCCGGTAGTACTTTTCATAAGGAACAACAAAGTTCATATGAACTATAGTCCTATCTCTTTTAGTTTCCGAGATATGGAATTTTTAAGATTTTAATATAGATTTTAATATATCGGGGGGCTGCGCCCCCCGAACCCCCCGAACAGGGGCTTCGCCCCTGCACCCCACCAGGGGCTTCGCCCCTGGACCCCGCCGAGATCTTCGTCCGCGAACCCGAATATAATTTTTTTCAGCATTTTTAAACGACAATACAATGTCGATCCCAGACTAGAAAAAATGGACACTTGGGCGCTAATGGGTTAAGGTTCTCCAGGGTTCCGGTTCTCGTTAGGTTCTTTGAAGTTCTATAGATTCTTTTGGGTTCTTTTAGGTTTTTTAGATTCTTTTAGGTTCTTTTAGGTTCTTTAGATTCATTTAGGTTGATTTAAGTATTTTAGATTAGGTTCTTTTAGGTTTGATTTTCATCCTTTTTCTATATTTACAATCAATAACCTCATAGACTTGTAAATATTAAGTTTCATTGAAATAAAGTTATTTTTTAAATATTTTTTCCGCCATATTGGATCCGCCATTTTGAATTTTTGAAAGTCATTGAAAGGCATCCTCAATAATCACAATCTACCAAATTTAAATCAAATCGTACAGAAAAGTTACACACGAAGATGTCATATATTTTTACCAAATAAAATTTAAAAAAATTCATATCTCGGAAACTAAGGCAGTTAGGACCATAGTCCAGATGAACTTTTTTACTCCCCACGAAAAGTACTACCGGAAACCACCGTCAAATCTTGGGGCCTCGAATATCGTAGTATCCCCTACATATCTAATTTCCAGAAATAATTATATCTAACAGCAAAGGTCTGTTGCCATATCGTGCGCGACCATATTGAATTTCGGGAGATTCAGTATCTTTTGTCAAAAGTAAACAGACTACGTCGGCGCCATCTGTGTCATAATCGGGAAACTTACCGACCAAAGTCGATAGAAATAGTAGATTGTGATACTAGTGCGAGAAAGCGGCCGTTACGCGCGGAGGTTGTTTGTAGCACGAGAGGAGGCGAGTGCATCGCTTCCTAACCTCCGCGGGACGGCCGCTTTGTCGCACAAGTATAACATACTACTTTTTGTAACGAATGTCAACGTGATGTCGCACATCTCCGTGTCTGCAAAACATTGCGTAAAATCATCTTGTAGATAGTTTCACGCACGCTAATGTGTGCGTGAAGTTATCTACAGAAATCTAGATAATTTCATGCACCAGATGGCGTACGTGAAATTATCTACGTTTACATGAGCATAACACGCGATCTCACGCACGCTTTGCAGGCACGAAATGTGCGACATTACGTGCATGAGTTACAAAAAATTTATTCCAGCATCCCCTTAAGTCTAAATTCATCGCCGATTTTTCTGTCGTCTGACAGTTGCATTTTTTAAAAACAATCATATTTTAACTATTTCCTGATATTAATTGTTGATTTGTGGTCGAAATTTAGATAACTAACCGATTTCACCCAGTTTAAAAAAAATAGGTCGTGATTCAGTTAAATATTCAAAAGAACAGACGATGAATTTACTTTCAAAGATTCTGATCAGTGTTGTGAAGGCCCATTACTTTAAGAAATAAAGTTTAAAGTACAACAATTCGTTTTGAAGTAATGATTTCGCAATAATAACTTGCAGCTTTTATCAGATGATAAGTGAACTTTCATAAACCTGAAAAAAATCTAATTTTCAATCAAGCCTTGGGAAAAAATGCGGAAGAAATGGAAAAGTTCAACCCTCCATTATTTTCGCAATGAATTAACTCTTTTTCTCCATTTTTTTTCAAGAAGATTACCATGAAACTGAACTGAAGATTAATATTTTTTGCAGCTATTCAAAAGTTTAATTATCATATTATAATTGCCACATGTTAATTTTAGAGAAACGTAATCATAAAGCCAATTATATCATTGACTATATTTCTAGAAAAATTAGAGATTTACAACTCCGGCTCTGATGACAAAAGTTAAAAGTACTTTCCGTTTAAGGGGATGCTGGAGTAGATTTTTCTATCGACTTTGGTCGGTAAGTTTTCCAATTATGACACAGATGGCGCCGACGTAGTCTGTTTACTTTTGGCAAAGGATACTGAATCTCCCGAAATTCAATATGGTCGCGCACGATATGGCAACAGACCTTTGCTGTTAGATATAATTGTTTCTGGAAATTAGATATGTAAAATCAGACCGGACGTCAATTCTGTGATGATTTCTGAATATTCCAAAACCATCAGAATGTCAACTACAGGAGCCAAATCCATATATAGTGTATACTACGTTCGCGTAGCAAAGGCTCGGAGCTTTTTCAAAAGTAAACAGACTACGTCGGCGCCACCTGTGTCCTAATGGGGAAACTTCATTCACGCTCTTCTCGACCTACTCTGAACGCGAACAAACTGCGTAAACGTACTTTACAAACTACGTGCGCTTCCT
Organism: Ephialtes manifestator; assembly: GCA_963970395.1. Lineage (NCBI taxonomy): Eukaryota > Metazoa > Arthropoda > Insecta > Hymenoptera > Ichneumonidae > Ephialtes > Ephialtes manifestator. Next base: position 4,664,973 of record OZ019979.1, read on the forward strand.
TTGTGCTATCGCCAATCCAACAGTCTTAATAAATGCGAAGAACCTCATAGAATCGGCGTCCACGCTGTTCTTTTGAATGCGATGTCTAGAAATGTTTATATAGGACGAAATAGGTGATGTTGACAGTTCGAGCGGCCATATTGGTTTTCGGTAGGTTTACAAAATTACGATTTTCTTTATTTTTCAAGTGTTTTCATCCAAAATTCGAGCGGACGCCAATGCGCCTATGTTGATATTATAATCCTGTGCAATTTGAGATATATTTGTAATATATTAACAACGTAGTTTGTAAACTACGAAACCGAACCTTTTTACCGACCAAAGTCGGTAAAGAAATCTACTCCAGCATCCCCTTAACCAGAAAGTTTCGGGTTTGATACAGGGTTGATTTCGGCATCAATGAACGGTTGTTTTTTTCAGTCAGTGTGTTTTTTAATCTTCTATTTTTCTTCTCCACGATTATATTTATCCAACGGAGACATTTTCGGCGGGGGAAAGACTTCTTTCATTACATAAGCGACCCTCTCAGCCAAACGGGTGGTGAATCTGTGAGATGTTTGGTCCAACGTCGTTTCCCTCTTCCAACACTTTTCCACGTTCGTCTCACACTTTCTGTAATGCTGAGAGCCAGCTATTTCAGGATCCACTGCGACCTGCTTATATCCTGCAGAAAATCGTATACATTTTTTTTATTCATCTATTGAGACATTGAAATATGGGGGAAAAAAACTGGAGGCAAATGAAATAAAGTTGCAAAGTCAAACTTTGCACATTGCTTCATTATTAATTTTCATTTTTCGCAAAGCCATCTCTATGAGTAAGCTCATTTATTCATTTCGCACGAAAATAAGACTATTTATATATTTATATAAGCTATTCATTTTCGTTCGTTAGTAAACTCAAAACTCGAGGGATATGAAATAAAGTTGTAAAGTAGAACTTTGCACATTTCTTCCTCATTAATTTTCATTTTTCACACCGCCAGCTCTATAAGTAAGCTAATTTATTAATTTTTGCTTCATTATAGAGAAAGCTTTGTAAAAAATGAAAATGAATAAGGAAACAATGCGCAAAGTTCTACTTTTCAACATTTTTCGTTACCTGTATAATTCTTGAAAAATTCAAAATGACGTAAAATCCAAACCATTTTACCGATCACGACCAAATTTGGTAGGCAGTAGTGCTGAATGTTATTTTTCATCTGTAGAAAATTTCAACTGATTTGGTGAGATTTTACGTGAGTTAGAGCAAAACGAATATTTTTTTGAAAAATTCAAAATTCCATAAAAACCGAACTTTCTTACAGATTCGTTCCAAATTCAAGGCCGATCTTCCTTTAACATAGCTTTATAAATAAAAAATTATTTAGCTCAATAGCTAAAAATTTGCGGATGCTAGAGAGCGTACAGAATTTTTTCAAAAATTACAAAGTCAAATAAAATTTGACTATGTTTTTGAATTTTTTTGAAAATCACCACAAACAAAGGCGTCGACCTGCTTCACATGTTTGATAAATTTCAGCCTGATTTTTAAAGCAGTTCTTGAGACACACGCACATCCATCCATAATTTTTTTTCTAAACCACTTTTTTGGACGTTTTGGATCATTTTTAGTGCACTAACTAACAAATTTTCGCACGAAAATAACACTATTTATATATTTATATAAGCTATTCATTTTCGTTCGTTAGTAAACTCAAAACTCGAGGAATATGAAATAAAGTTGTAAAGTAGAACTTTGCACATTTCTTCCTCATTAATTTTCATTTTTCACACAGCCGCCTCTATAAGTAAGCTTATTTATTAATTTTTGCTTCCTCGTGGACGAAGCTTTGTAAAAAATGAAAATGAATGAGGAAACAATGCGCAAAGTTCTACTTTCCAACTTTTTTCATTACCTGTTAGTTCATGAAAAATTCAAAATCACGTAAAATCCAAACCGCTTTACCGATCACGACCAAATTTGGTAGGTAGCAGTGCTGAATGTTATTTTTCACCTGTAGAAAATTTCAGTTGATTTGGTGAGATTTTACGTGAGTTAGAGCAAAACGAATATTTTTTTGAAAAATTCAAAATCCCATAAAAACCGAAATTTTTTACAGATTCATTCCAAATTCAATACCGATCTTCCTTTAACATAGCTTTATACATAAAAAATTATTTAGCTCAATAGCTAAAAAATTGCGGATGCTAGAGAGCGTACAGAATTTTTTCAAAAATTACAAAGTCAAATAAAATTTGAATATGTTTTTGAATTTTTTAGAAAATCACCACAAACCAAGGCGTCGACCTGCTGCACATGTTTGATAAATTTCAGCCTGATTTTTAAAGCAGTTCTTGACACACACGCACATCCATCCATAATTTTTTTTCTAAACCATTTTTTCGGACGTTTTGGATCATTTTTAGTGCACTGACTAACAAATTTTCGCACGAAAATAACACTATTTATATATTTATATAAGCTATTCATTTTCGTTCATTAGTAAACTCAAAACTCGAGAAATATAAAATAAAGTTGTAAAGTAGAACTTTGCACATTTCTTCCTCATTAATTTTCATTTTTCACACCGCCAGCTCTATTAGTAAGCTAATTTTTTAATTTTTGCTTCATCATAGAGAAAGCTTTGTAAAAAATGAAAATGAATAAGGAAACAATGCGAAAAGTTCTACTTTGCAACTTTTTTCATTACCTGTTAGTTCATGAAAAATTCAAAATCACGTAAAATCCAAACCGCTTTACCGATCACGACCAAATTTGGTAGGTAGCAATGCTGAATGTTATTTTTCACCTGTAGAAAATTTCAGTTGATTTGGTGAGATTTTACGTGAGTTAGAGCAAAACGAATATTTTTTTGAAAAATTCAGAATCCCATAAAAACCGAACTTTTTTACAGATTCATTCCAAATTCAATACCGATCTTCCTTTAACATAGCTTTATACATAAAAAATTATTTAGCTCAATAGCTAAAAATTTGCGGATGCTAGAGAGCGTACAGACATTTTTCGAAAATTGCAAAGTCAAATAAAATTTGAATATGTTTTTGAATTTTTTTGAAAATCACCACAAACAAAGGCGTCGACCTGCTTCACATGTTTGATAAATTTCAGCCTGATTTTTAAAGCAGTTCTTGACACACACGCACATCCATCCATAATTTTTTTTCTAAACCACTTTTTTGGATGTTTTAGACCATTTTGAGTTTACTGACTAACAAATTTTTCCATAATAAAGCTTTCTCATAGAGAAAGCTTTATTTTCGCAAAGCAAAAAACTAGAGAAATATGAAAAAGAAGCACGTACGTCTGCCAAAGATCGACCATGCTCTCTTCATCTTCCACACTCGATGATTTCCCAGGTCGATTACGTCGCGACCCTGAACGATAAACTTGCTGCGGTCTCGTGGGGGATTTACCTCTCGCCAGCGAAGAGTTTTTGTATGCAACTTCAGTCTCGGCAAGCCTGTAGCATACGAGAGACGTTACATAAATAATGTAGGTAAAAAAAGCGTAATGAATGAATTTTTTTTCCTTCTCCAAAAGTTTTTCACGTCTCGAGCTTTGGCTTCGACGACAAATTGACACACTTGCATGATTTAACTCAAAGTACTCGTATAAAAGAAAACTCCTTAAAAATAAGTTATAATACTTTGACTTTCTCATGACTCGTTTTACCTCGTAATTTTTTTGTTCAATACATTAACTCACTGAATATTTTTAGATAGCAACTAGCTGGAAGCTCAAGGCGATTATAACTTGATTATTAACTACTTCGATTGCACTAAAAAATTCATATTTTGAGGCCACAAAAAATTAGCAAAAAAAAACGTGAAATTTTTACTATACAAATACTTAAAATTTCACCATAAAAATGTATCGTTTGTTTGTGTTAATATTTGAATAGCTGAAAAAAAATACTAATTTTCACTTTAATATTGGAAGAAATAGTGGAAAGAACGGAAGAAATAATTAATGCATTAATTATGTTTTTCCATTTTTTTCAAAAGAATTACCGCGAATTTTTATTGTAAAATAATAATTTTTGCAGCCATTCGAAAGTTTAGTCATCGTATTATAATTGCTACATGTTATTATTATGAAATCATAATTATAGAGCTGATCGTATCATCATAATTATTTCTATAAGGATGTTCGACTAGTCAAATCAGTGCTAAATTTTTGTAATTCTTTCATTAAAGTTTAATGCATTAAATAACTATAGTGGAGAGTTAATTTGTATTGAAGCATATATACTTAACCGAGAGAAAAATAAATAGTGACGGATTTGCATAAATATTAACTGATTAATGTTACTTTCCGATGGGACATATTTTCGTTCAGTTTTTTCCAAGAATAATCAATAATTTTTAGCCAATTTTGATGATCGATGGCTCATTCTCTTTCTTAAAAGATGCTCTACAAATTGACCGGCTGGATATTTGATATTATTGATCGTTTAATAATTATAGCTATTTGTTTATGAAAGTATTTTGATTTTTGTTAAACAACAGGCTATAATTATTAAACGATCAATAATATCAAATATCCAGCTGGTCAATTTGTAGAGCATCTTTTGAGAAAGAGAATGAGCCATCACTCATCAAAATTGGCTAAAAATTATAGATTATTCTTCGAAAAAACTAAACGAAAATGTGTCGCATTGGAAAGTGACGTTAATTTGTTAATCTGTAGGCAAATCCGACACTATTAATCTTTCTCTGGGTTAAGCGTACATGCTTCAATTCAAACTACTGTTTACTATTTTTATTTAATGCATTAAACTTTAATGAAAAATTACAAAAATTTAGCACTGATTTGCACCGAGAGAAAAGATTTCATTGACGCCAAAGAAATGGGTGGATTGATTTTTTTTTCTCTTTGATTTTAATAAAATAGTGCATTTGAATTTCGAAGAGAACATTTCATTGCCTATAAATAAAGATTTACTTAGTGAGCATATAATAAAGAAACTGTTTTATTGTTTTAAAGAGACGTTTTCATTGATTCAAAGAAACGTTTTTCATTGATTTCTCTCTCGCACCTAACCTCACTGTTTTGTTTTCCGGTTCTCCCGAACGAACGACTTCGAGTTTCGAGGAGCCAGAAGCTTAGCCTATTTCTGCCATACTTCCTTGCATACTCACAAAATTTGAGCTTTATCTGCCGCGTATTTCAGGAAAAAATAGGTTTCGAAATTTTGAGGTGGTGAGAAGACGGTTTCATTGAATCAAAGACGATATCTTTGAAATCAATGAAAAAGTTTCATTGGTTTAAAGAAATGTTTCTTCGAAACAATGTCACTACTTTTCATTGAGTTGGAGATCATTCAAAGAAAAGATAGAATTGAAATTCAAGTATTTCATTTCATTGACAAAGATTTCCGTGAATCAATGAAACTTTTTCTCACGGTGTGATTTGACTGCACGGAAAAAAAGGCTTGGTTGGAACAACCAAGTGCCTTGGTTATATATGCGCCAGATAATTAATTGGTTAGACCAACCAATTAATTTGTTAGGCTACCAATTTCTTGGTTGGTCTAACCAAGTCACTTCGTTAGCTTACCAAGTTAGACTACCAATTTGTTAGGCTAGCAATTTCTTTGTTGGACTAACCAAGTCATTTGGTTAGCTTACCAAGTGACTGGGTTAGCTTACCAAGTGACTGGGTTAGCTTACCAAGTGACTGGGTTAGCTTACCAAGTGACTGGGTTAGCTTACCAAGTTACTGGGTTAGCTTACCAAGTCACTGGGTTAGCTTACCAAGAGACTTGGTAGGCCAACCAAGTGACTGGGTTAGCTTACCAAGTGACATGGTAGGTCAACCAAGTGACTGGGTTAGCTTACCAAGTGACTGGGTTAGCTTACCAAGTGACTGGGTTAGCTTACCAAGTGACTGGGTTCGCTTACCAAGTCACTGGGTTAGCTTACCAAGTCACTGGGTTAGCTTACCAAGTCACTGGGTTAGCTTACCAAGTCACTGGGTTAGCTTACCAAGAGACTTGGTAGGCCAACCAAGTGACTGGGTTAGCTTACCAAGTGACATGGTAGGTCAACCAAGTGACTGGGTTAGCTTACCAAGTGACTGGGTTAGCTTACCAAGTGACTGGGTTCGCTTACCAAGTGACTGGGTTAGCTTACCAAGTGACATGGTAGGTCAACCAAGTGACTGGGTTAGCTTACCAAGTGACTGGGTTAGCTTACCAAGTGACTGGGTTAGCTTACCAAGTGACTGGGTTCGCTTACCAAGTCACTGGGTTAGCTTACCAAGTCACTGGGTTAGCTTACCAAGTCACTGGGTTAGCTTACCAAGTCACTGGGTTAGCTTACCAAGAGACTTGGTAGGCCAACCAAGTGACTGAGTTAGCTTACCAAGTGACTGGGTTAGCTTACCAAGTGACTGGGTTAGCTTACCAAGTGACTGAGTTAGCTTACCAAGTGACTGGGTTAGCTTACCAAGTGACTGGGTTAGCTTACCAAGTGACTTGGTAGGTCAACTTGGTTAGCTTACCAAGTGACTGGGTAGCTTGCTAGGTGACTTGGTTGGACTAACCAAGTCACTTGGTAAGCTAACCAAGTGACTTGGTTAGTCCAACCAAGAAATTGGTAGCCTAACAAATTACTTGGTTGGTCTAATCAATTAATCGTCTGGCGCATATATAACTAAGCACCTTGGTTATTCTAACCAAGCTTTTTTTCCGTGTAGTGTGAAATAGTCGAACATCCATAAGTAGTAGGCATTTACAACTGATCTGATCGTTTGTCAATATCAAAAATCTAGAATAAAATTTTTGAACAAATGTTTCGTTATTGATTATCATTTTCTTCTGTTGATTTTACCAGGTGCAAGAGTGCTCGAATCATCCTGATGCATGAGATAAAAAAACATATTTCGAAAAATCCACGCTCCATTTGGCACATCCGCAAAATTTGACGTCGGAGGATTGAGATATTCCATCAATTGCTCCAAGTTTTGATGTTTCCTTGGGACGATATATTCGTCGATGTCGACGCCAGCGACATATCGATAAGAGTCGTGAAATGTACTTCTGTACAGACAATCATTCAACGCAGCAAATATACCATCGACTCGAAGGTTTATCTCAAAAACATACATTTGAGGTAAATGCCAGTCTATAACAGTTGCTACGTTTTTATGCGCGTAGTACTTGAAAATTTCGTTTACATCTGAAGTGTAGGAATCTTTGTAGAATGTGAATCTTTCCACTCCCATCATTCGATAAAACTCGACGAATGCCACAAGATCCACGGCTTTGTTGAAATTGTGATGAAATGGCTGAACACAAACAGCCACAGAGTGTTTCTCTGCTTCTTTTTCCAGGTCTTTCTTAATAGTGGTAGAATTTCTCCAGCCTTTTTTTGGATAACGAACAACAACAAACTCGTTGTCGTGTAAATCACTCGGTTGCTCTTGAATCTCTGACGTTATCGTCACCTCGTGAGGCAATTGAATCTCCTTGACGTCCTCTCGTCCTGGCAATTCGCACAGTATAAAGGCAGCGCAGTAGTTCATGCCAAAATTCTCGCCGAAGGCTACCAAGTGCACGGATATCGCTTGCTTTCCGACTGTATAAGTTTCCTCTGGTCTGACCTTGTTACTGTATCTGTAGTAGCACATCAAACTTGAGCTCTCGAGTTTTACTGGAATTACGCCAATTATTCGGATCTGAAAGATAAATCCAAAGAAAATGATGATGTAAACATTGCATTTTAGATTAGGATGAGAAATAAATTAAACATTATTTCTAAGCATTAAAAAAGTTGGGTCTTGCACATTTTTTCTTCGTAGAAAAAGATTTTAATGAAAGGTGCGAAATGAGAAATTAATGTACTAGGCACGACTTTGCATTTATTTAAAAACACTGTTAGACATTTTTGTATGACAATTAATATCAAGTATTGGAAGTTTTTTTTCGCGGATACGCGAATTTTTTATTTAATATACAAATATTAATTAATATACAACAAAATTGTTGTAAAATTAATGTACAGTATAATAAACACTTTATAAAAGTTGTGTTTATAATATAATTATTGGAATTTTATAACATATCTGCATATTAAATGAAATTATACTAAATGTATATAAGTGGAATTTAATATACGATGATAATACGAACGATAATATAAAATGTATATTAAATTTAAAATTTAATAAATTTGATTAAATAAAAAATGTAATATACATTTAATTGTATATTAACGTTAAATATATACAAATATATATTGTATATTAAATGACATTTAATATAACGTATCTGCAAAAGAATATCCAATACATATATTAATTTTCAAAATATTTTTAACATTTGAAGCTTTGTAAAAAGTTCGAAGATTGAATTTTACAGAAAAATATTTTTAAGTTTGATTTCTCATAGAAAAAGCTTTGTTTTCATTTAAAAAATCGTTTTTTTATTTTATTTTTATGTCAGGACACTCAGAATGGTCCGAAATGTCGAAAAAAGTGATTTCGAAAAAATGTATGTGTGTGTGTGTGTGTGGCCAGAATGCAAAATTCAAATTTAGATATTTAAAGGACAGTTTTATCAATCAAGCTGAATTTTAGCACACACGTGGTGCAGGTAGACCTCTTTATTTGTGATGATTTTCAAAAAAATTCAAACATAAGATTATTTTTTATTCAATTTTGAATTTTTAGAAAAAAGTCTGTGGGTTCTTTAGCTTGTGCAAATTTGTAGCAATCGAGCTAAATAATTTTTTACAAATAAAACCATGCTAAAGGAGGATCGTTATCGAATTTGGGATGAATCTGTAAACATGTTTGGTTCTTATGGGATTTCGAATTTTTTGAAAAATTTACGTTTTGCTCTAACTCACGTAAAATATCATCGAATCAATCGAAATTTTTTACAAACTAATAATAGCACTTAGTGCTCCTATGTATCAAATTTCGTAATGATCGGTAAAGGGGTTCGGATTTTATGGCATTTTGAAAATTTTCATAAACTTACATTTTGCCATAACTCACGTAAAATATCATAAAATAAATTTTAACTTATTGAAATATTGAATTAATTTATAAAAATTTACACAAAAATTTAAAAAATGTTTGTTCACATTTTATTAAATATTGAATAAAAAAAATCTGCATGCATTACGTAATGATTTTATAATTTATACGATTTGTTTGTGTTGTGTATACGTAACTACCAAAACTTTGTAACAAAAAAAGTTTCAAATTAGGACATTGCACATTGCCTCGTCATTAATTTCCATTTTGCTTCCTCATAGAGGAAGCTTTGTTTTCATGAAATTTTTTTTTTTCGAGATTTTCATGTCAGTATGCTTAGAATCACCTAAAACGTCGAGAAAAGTGGTTTAGAAAAAATGTCCGTATGTTGTATGTGTGTGTGTGTGTGTGTGTGTGCTGGGCTTCGAAAATTCAATCTCCTCTCACTCGGTAACCGTTCGAGCGATCCGGCTCAAATTTGGCACGCAAGTAGAGTAGCTGCCCCTCTTTGAATGTTGTGATTTTTGCCAAAATATGTGAAGTCATTAAGATTTTATGTTGATTTTAATTTGTTGAAAAAAGGGCGTGGTCGCTCTAACTTTCGTAAAAGTTCGCCGATTTGGCTAAATAGTTCTTCATAACTGAAGATACGTTCAATGTTGTATGGTATTGAATTTCGACGAAATCGGTAAAGCGGTTCGGATTTTATAGAATTTTGAATTTTTCGAAAAAAAATAGATTTTGATCTAAATTACGTCGAATTTCAACAAATGAACAGAAATTTTGTACAGACGAAAAATAACATTCAGAAATGCCATGTACCAAATTTGGTGATGATCGGTAAAGTCGTTCGGATTTTACACCATTTTTCATTTTAAAAAAAATGTAGACTTTCGCTATAACTTCCGGAAAAGTTGAGAAAGTACGACAAAAATTTGTATCTAATCAAAATTAGATGTAACGGTGTTTGCAGAGGTGATTTATAGCTGTATAAAACACCTCTGCAAAAGAGACACAAGGTATAAAAAAAAAAGATGCAAAGTAGAACCTTGCACATTGCTTCCTCATTATTTTTCGCTTTTTACAAAGCTTCCTCTATGAGGAAGCCAAAATTGAATAACATACTGCTTCCTCCCAGAGGGAGCTTTGTAAAAAGCGAAAAATAATGAGGAAGCAATGTGCAAGGTTCTACTTTGCATCTTTTTTTTTTACAAAGCTTCCTTTATGAGGAAGTCAAAATCTAATAAAAAAATTGAAATTAGAGTAAAAACAAAAAAACCTTGCACATTGCTTCCTCATCATATTTCGCTTTTTGCAAAGCTACCTCTATGCGGAAGTATGTTAATCAATTTTGGCTTCCTCATAGAGGAAGCTTTGCAAAAAGCGAAATATAATGAGGAAGCAATGTGCAAGGTTCTACTTTGCATCCTTGTTGTATTTTATTCTTGTTTTCTGATGTTTTATGAAATGCTGAACGACACCAGTCAATTTTTAATAAATAGATAAGCATGTCTGAATATTATTTCGTTCACATACTAAATTTGTGCTGATATCTTAAGTTTTTCAAAAGTTCATGCGTTAAAGTTATATTTTTGATATTTCAAAATTCCATGGAATAAAAATTTATACCCGTTCGTCACTAGATTATATATCTATCGTTGTTGAATATTATTTAGTTCATATATTTCATTTGGGATGGATATCTCATGCTTTGTCGCAGATAATGCGATACTGTAATTTTTTTCAACTATTCAAAATCCAATAAAATTGAAATTTTTCTATCGTTTGTCACTACATTACATATTTAACATAGCTGAATATTATTCTGTACATATACAAAATTTGAGCTCGATTGGTCAGATTAGATTTTGTATAAGTTAGCGACATAATGTACATTTTTTCAGAAATTCAAAATTCGATAAAATCTGAACCACTCGACCGATTCGAACCAAATTCAATACCAAACAACATTAAGTGCCAATGCTATTATGAAGAACTATTTAACACGATATACTAATTTTTACGAAAGTTAGAGCGACCACGCCCTTTTTTCAAAAAATTAAAAATTACATAAAATCAAAATGTATGCATATATTTAGTCAAAAATCGCATAATTCAAAGAGGGACGACTGCTTCACTTGCCTGCCAAATTTAAGCCCGATCGCTCTAACGGTTACTGAGTAAGAGGCGATTGAATTTCCGAAGTCCTACACACACACACACACACACACACACACACACACACATACATACGGACATTTTTTCTAAACCACTTTTCTCGACGTTTTTGACCATTCTAAGTGTCCTGACATGAAAATCTCGAAAAAAAAAATTTTCATGAAAACAAAGCTTCCTCTATGAGGAAGCAATTGTCGAAAATTTGTTAATTGTCATAAAATTCGCTGAACGAATTAATGCCAAATTCAATCTCAAACCTTGTCTGATGATAATCTACTTATAACCCAAATTTCAGGCTGATATCTAAAAAATTGTAGGAATTGGATTGAAAACAAAGTAATTACGTGACAAATAGATCAATAATATGACATAGTTGCAAGGGATTTGAATGAAAATAGAGGAGCGTCAATGTAAACACCCGAGAAGGGAAACTCGGAACAAACATCTACATTTACAACAATATTATATTACAATAGTATTACAGTATAATAGTATTTCAATTTCCGGGGAAACTTCAACCAACGTTAATTCAACTAGTATTTGAATTATTATGTTTTCGCTGGTCTATTTCCAGAATTATGTACAATAATAGAATTATAACCGAAAGATAGTGAAGTTAATCTTCTACTTTTCACTTGAAATACCCAGAAAAAAAGTTTAGTTAACGTGACTAAATTTATATATTTAATTAGTCTTTATTTGTATGAAACACGTTTTTATTATTATTTATTATTTCTTCATATATCATATATTTATTATTTGCTTCCCATGAAACATATATTTATTTCATTGAAATGTACAATTTATTGATTTTGATCATATTTATTTATTTGAATTAATCCTCATAGAATAACGATCACCGAAAAAAAATTATATTTGTTGCTAGTAAATTATTTATTTTCCCGAAAAAACATCTAGTGAAATTAACAAAATTTCCATAAACAATTTTTCTTATTTGATCGAACTAAAATTTTCTTTGAATCCAGTATATATTTATTTGCTTTAATTATTGTAGTACATATATCCGAAATAGATTCATTTATTAAAATCAACGTTTATTTGATAACATTTGGTAAAAAAAAATTATATTTACCACTACTAAACGTTATTGTTCATTTAAATAGATCCTAATTCAAGACTCGACTGTTTATACGTATTGGATTCACTGTTTTTAAATAATATTATTAATATTATTGCATAATGACCCATTGTAAAAGATGGTGCAGTATTTAATGATTAATTTCCATATTGTTTATATTGAGCATGATACAAAAATTAATTTGACTCGAAAACATATTTATATCAATTTATTGAATTATTTTAATTTAGTTAATTACTCAATCGAAATAAAATAATTTTCTTAAAATAAATACAGACCTATTAATCCAACATTCAAATAAGAAAATTTATTTACGTTAAATAAAATATAGTTTTGTCGACTAGATATTTTTTTTTACTGGATGAATAGATTTTCAATAACAAAAACATAATACTCTCAGCTTATCCATACAAATTGCATAATAAAAAAACCACAACAGTGACTGTAGTAGTATATTAATAGTATATTAATAATCACTCGGTTAAAAAATTTATAATGCCAGAATTTTTCCTACTTTTTTTTTTTTTTTCTAGTCAATTAATTTATTGATCGCACACTGTAAAAATATTTTGAAAATTAATATATGTATTGAAAGTTCTTTTTCACATACAGTATATTAAATTTCATTTAATATATTAAATTTCATTTAATATCCTGTATCTGAAAAAGAACTTTTAACACATATATTAATTTCATTTAATATACAGATATGTCGTAAAATGCCAATAATTATATTATGAACACAAGTTTTATGAAGTATTTAATATACTTTATATTAATTTTACAACAATTTTGCTTCCTCATAGAGGAAGCTTTGTTTTCATGAAAAAAATTTTTGTTGAGATTTTCATGTCAGTACACTCAGAATGGGCCAAAACGTCGAGAAAAGTGGTTTAGAAAAAATATCTGTATGTGTGTGCGTGTGCGTGTGCGTGTGCGTGTGCGTGTGCGTGTGCGTGTGCGTGTGCGTGTGCGTGTGCGTGTGTGTGTGTGTGTGCGTGTGCGTGTGCGTGTGCGTGTGTGTGTGTGTGTGTGTGTGTGTGTGTGTGTGTGTGTGTGTGTGTGTGTGTGTGTGTGTGTGTGTGTGTGTGTGTGTGTGTGTGTGTGTGTGTGTGTGTGTGTGTGTGTGTGTGTGTGTGTGTGTGTGTGTGTGTGTGTGTGTGTGTGTGTGTGTGTGTGTGTGTGTGTGTGTGTGTGTGTGTGTGTGTGTGTGTGTGTGTGTGTGTGTGTGTGTGTGTGTGTGTGTGTGTGTGTGTGTGTGTGTGTGTGTGTGTGTGTGTGTGTGTGTGTGTGTGTGTGTGTGTGTGTGTGTGTGTGTGTGTGTGTGTGTGTGTGTGTGTGTGTGTGTGTGTGTGTGTGTGTGTGTGTGTGTGTGTGTGTGTGTGTGTGTGTGTGTGTGTGTGTGTGTGTGTGTGTGTGTGTGTGTGTGTGTGTGTGTGTGTGTGTGTGTGTGTGTGTGTGTGTGTGTGTGTGTGTGTGTGTGTGTGTGTGTGTGTGTGTGTGTGTGTGTGTGTGTGTGTGTGTGTGTGTGTGTGTGTGTGTGTGTGTGTGTGTGTGTGTGTGTGTGTGTGTGTGTGTGTGTGTGTGTGTGTGTGTGTGTGTGTGTGTGTGTGTGTGTGTGTGTGTGTGTGTGTGTGTTACACGATCGAAAAATGTAAACCTTTATAACTCGGGAATGCCTTGAGATATCAAGCTGAAATTTGGACCATAGATAGAGGGATCAAGCCTCATCGTTCATACAGATTTTTGATAAAATCCACTTCATCGTTAAATTATTACGCGCTTTTTAATTTTTTGAAAAATGTCTGTTTACGCGATAACTCAAAAAATTGACATTATCGCTCTATTGTAACTTTTGCAAAACTTAAGATAGCGAGCTCAAATTTTGTACATAAATGAAACAATATTCAGCCATTATATATGTATAATTTAGTGACGAACGGTATGAAATTTTTGATTTTATGGAATGTTGAATTATTTTTAAAAATATACATTATCACATTCACTTTCGGAAACGGTCTAATAATCACGAAATAACGTAATAACGAAATAGAAAAAGCGAATCCACAATATGTATATTTATCTAATTAAAACAAGGATGCAAAGTAGAACCTTGCACATTGCTTCCTCATTATTTTTCGCGTTTTACAAAGATTCCTCTATGAGGAAGCCAAAAATTGAATAACATACTTCCTCATAGAGGTAGTTTTGTAAAACGCGAAAAATAATGAGGAAGCAATGTGCAAGGTTCTAATTTGCATCCTTGTTTTTGTATATTAATTAACATTTGTGTATTAAATTTATCTATACGCAAAAACACTTCGAATACTTTATATTAATTTTCATACAAAAATTTCTAACAGTGCAGAGACGTACACTAATTAATTGTGGAAACAATTTTATACTATTTTCGTACCATAGCCCACGCTGTTTTATTTATCACGAGATTCGAATCTTCCTCAAGAACGACCTCCTGTCGAGTGTCTAAGTAAGCCGAAAATATTGCGGCCCCGTCAACACGAGGTACTTTCCAAGTGTCTCGCGTTTCCTCGATAACAGGCAATCGGTTCCAGGCATTGTTAAGAGCATCAGCTTTTGCTTCGCCTAAATCCTTGTACGATGATAATTTCGATATTCTCTGGAAAAAAGAATAATGCTTAATTTCACTATTATCAAAGTTCAAAACGCATGAAAAATAAAAATATATTCGATTTTTATAAATTTTCGATTTAAATATCAGAAATATATTCAGCTTCTAACTCAATGCACTGTAAACAAAATTTGCAAATTTACTTCGACTGATATATTATATCGAATACATGAGTGTAATAAAATTACAAATTTTTATAGTAAATTTCATAATTTTTATGGGATTTAGTGGCGTTTACTGTAATTTTATATCCCACTTATATATCAAATTTAATATACCTTCATTTACCCATAATGAAAAAATTAATTCAATATTTTCAAAGTGCTGGAAATTAGATATTTTTAGATTTATTTATTTATTTATTTGTAAATAAATAAATCTTTATATTTATATTTATATTTATTTATTTATTTATCTATTTATCTATTTCAAAGGTGTTGGAAATTAGATATTTTTAGATTTATTTATTTATTTATTTATTTATTTATAAATAAATATAAATAAATAAATAAATAAATAAATAAATAAATAAATAAATTTTTGCTGATATTAAATGCATTGTACGTGCACGATTGTCAAAACTCACCAGGCACTGAATAACAATAACAAGAATCGCCAAAAGGAAACTGTAGAACACTATTAATTTCGCGTACCTCCTGATAAAATTCGATCCCGGTAATTTATAGCCCGTCAAGAGCCGATATTTAAACATTATTGCCGCCAGCTTGGCGCGTGCGTTCCCTCAAGGGAACGCCACGAGATGCGGCTGGTCTCGCCAGATTCCAACGAAAGACTGAAGCACACAACTACTCATTCCAACTTTGTTCCTATCTTATATTTATCTGTTTTGATAAGCCCCTTGGCTACCCTCACGCCTCGACGCGAACGACACACCTGCTGTTATCTGATATTCATGTGTGTCAACGATAATGAAACAGCTCTCAGGGATACATAAACTTCGAGCCAATGTATTTCTGCATAACACGTGTATGCATCTATAGATGCAAATCCATTAGGATAATTGGGATGTTTTTTCCCCTTTGTTTAGAAGTCTCACGTGTTTTCATACTTTTCAAACTCACTCCTCTTCATTAATTTATTTTGTTAGTTTTTCATTAACAACTTCACATCGTTCTTTTTTTAAATATGTTCTATTTATCGAACAGACTACGTAAATTTATTATTAAATGAAATGCTATTTTTTTAATACCGGGAAAAAAAGATTCACAGATACAAGTCTTACTTGCAAAATTATTGAAAACCGATTGAATGGAGTGAACGAAATCAAACCACACCACACAACTTCAGACAACACCAGACCACAATGTATCAAATAACAACTGACAACGTTGAACCTAACCAGACTTCATGAGACCAAATCCGAACACACCAGACACCATCAGACAACACCAGACAATACCAAACAACACCAAACAGCACCAGACAACACCAGACAACACCAGACAACACCAGACAACACCAGACAACACCAGACAACACCAGATAACAACAGACTGCACCAGACAGCACCAGACAACACCAGACTGCACCAGACAACACGAGACTGCATCAAACAACGCCAGACTGCACCAGACAACACCAGACTGCACCAGACAACACCAGACAACACCAGACTGCACCAGACAACACCAGACAGCACCAGACACCACCAGACAGCACCAGACAACACCAGACTGCACCAGACAACACGAGACTGCATCAAACAACGCCAGACTGCACCAGACAACACCAGACTGCACCAGACAACACCAGACAACACCAGACTGCACCAGACAACACCAGACAGCACCAGACAGCACCAGACAGCACCAGACACCACAAGACAACACCAGGCAACACCAGACAACACCAGGCAACACCAGACTGCACCAGACAACACCAGACAACACCAGACAGCACCAGACAGCACCAGTCAACACCAGTCAACACCAGACTGCACCAGACAACACCAGACTGCACCAGTCAACACCAGATAGCACCAGACGACACCAGACAACACCAGACTGCACCAGACAATACGAAACAACACCAGACAGCGCCAGACAGCACCAGACAGCACGAGACAGCACCAGATAAACAAGACAATACGAAAAAACACTTGATAATACTAGAACCATCAGACATCATCAGATAGTACCAAATAATGCCAGACAACACCATACAACACCATTCAACACCAGACAACATCAGACAACCTCAGACCACACCAGATAACACCAGACTACATCAAACAACACCAGACATGAACACACAACAGTCAACATCCGCCACACAATGATTTATCTATCTATTCCTTTTAATAAATTGATTTTCGAGTACAAATGGGTTTTTATTTCATCGTTATTCTATAGCCCCCCCCCCCCCCCACTCCAAATTTCCCCTCAAAAAGTAAGGAGTGCCACTATCGAGTACATTAGCGTCCTTTACAATTTTGCTTAGCAGTTTCTCAATTTTCGCAAAAATTAACGAACATAAAAAATACCCAACATTTTTTTAATTGGAAATAATTAGGTCCCGTTTTTGCCGCAAAACTTAATACAGGGCGCCACCATTGCGCGATCGTAGCACCCTCTACATTTTCACTAAGATTTCGCAAAAATATGCTCAATTTTTTTGTGAAAAATTCAGAGGGCGCCACTGTCGTGTGACACTGGCGCCCTCTATTGAGTTTCGCGGTAAAAAATGGAACTATTTTTGTTCGACAAATACAACTTTTTACTCCTTAGGTTCTTTAGGTTGGTTTGGGAAAATTTCATTTATTTAATTAAATTAGTATCATTTTTCACCGTAAAGCTTAATAGAGGGCGCCAATACCGCGCGATGGTGACGCCCTCTATTGAATTTTGCGGTGAAACATTGAACTATTTTTATTCGATTCAACGTATTTCTGGTTCTTTAATCTCTTTAAGTTGGTCAAGTAAATTTTATTTATTCAGTAACATTAGTAATTTTTTTTCAACCCAGAATTAAATTTTTTTATGGACGAGCATAATCGTTTGATTGTGAATACGAGTGTGAACACGAGTACGAGTACAAATTCAAGGGCGATTACGAATCCGATAACAATACGATTACGAATTGTGTAAAAACAAGTGCGAATACGAAAGCGAGTGGAAATTCAAGTGCGAATACGAAAGCGGATGGAAATTTAAGTGCGAATATGAATGCGTGTACGAATACGATTAAGAGTTAATGAATGTGTGCGGGAATGTGTACATGAGAGAGAGAGTATGAGTATAATTATGATTATGAGCATTAGTATGAGTATGAGTATGAGTATGAGTATGAGTATGAGTATGAGTATGAGTATGAGTATGAGTATGAGTATGAGTATGAGTATGAGTATGAGTATGAGTATGAGTATGAGTATGAGTATGAGTATGAGTATGAGTATGAGTATGAGTATGAGTATGAGTATGAGTATGAGTATGAGTATGAGTATGAGTATGAGTATGAGTATGAGTATGAGTATGAGTATGAGTATGAGTATGAGTATGAGTATGAGTATGAGTATGAGTATGAGTATGAGTATGAGTATGAGTATATTTATGAATATGAGTATGAGTATGAGTATGAGTACGAGTATGAGTATGAGTGTGAGTATGAGTATGAATATGAGTATGAGTATGAGTATGAGTATGAGTATGAGTATGAGTATGAGTATGAGTATGAGTATGAGTATGAGTATGAGTATATGAGTATGAGTATGAGTATGAGTATGAGTATGAGTATGAGTATGAGTATGAGTATGAGTATGAGTGTGAGTATGAGTATGAGTATGAATATGAATATGAGTATGAGTATGAGTATGAGTATGAGTGTGAGTATGAGTATGAGTATGAATATGAATATGAGTATGAGTATGAGTATGAGTATGAGTATGAGTATGAGTATGAGTATGAGTATGAGTATGAGTAAATGAGTATATGAGTATGAATATGAGTATGAGTATGAGTATGAGAATGAGTATGAGTATAATTATGAGTATGAGTATGAGTATATGTATGAGTATCAACGTAAGTGTGTTATGATTAAAAAATCGGAACATTGCAAATAAATTTAAATACAAATTTTATTATAGTTTCCAATTTACAATACTATTTTTGGGTACATGATTTGAAGAAAAAAAAACGCTCATACAAATACATGCAACAAAATAGTTAATTTTAACAGCATCATCCAATCCGTACAGACGAATTAATCAATAGGCCCGCATATCAATCTCGAAATAAATCATTCGACACGCATTAACTAGTAACATTGAGTGATGGATCGGTAATGGTCGTCTGATGGTCATCGGTATTTTCAGTGCTGATCGCCGTTTCAGTGCTTGCATGAGTACTGGAATCCTCCTCCGAAGAATCACCTTCGTCGCTGATGACACCGACGATGCCAATCAGCTCGAGAATATCTCGTTTTGATTCTTTGTTTGTTGATTTAACGTCAACTGTCTTTAATAATTCGTCCAAGTCACTTGTCGATCTTAAAGTTATCGCGCTGTCCAACAGGTCTATTTGATCGATGGGAGAACCATCGAGTGTTGCATCCGGAGTTTGTACACCGTTGCTAAATACCGCGAGTCCCTGAGGAGTCTTTCCGTATCCCGCAGCGAAATCGGATAATCCTGTGGCGTACTTTGAAGGATATTGGCGATCGGACCGATCGGCATGGGAAATCCCACGAGAGAAATCGTCGTCATCGTTGTCGATAGCTTCGTCGGAAATTGGACGAAAGTCCGAGGGTACACGAGCCCCGTAATCCGCGTAGCTGACGAAATCTCCATTGGGCTTACGCGCTATAACACTCCACGGTCCGTAGAAGCTTCGGAGGCCAAACTTGTGCCAGGCGTTTAGGTCTTCATCTATAATTACAATACAGACTCTTAATATCATTACTTTCGAACGCATTTCATTAATTTTGCTTTCTCATAGAGGAACCTTTGTTTTCGTAAAAAAAAAAATATTTTCGAGATTTTCATGTCGGGACACTCAAAACGTCGAGAAATGTGGTTTAGAAAAAATGTCCGGTGTGTATGTGTGTGGCAGATTTGCAAAATTCAAACCGCTGTATCTCGAAAACGGCTTTAACAATCAAGCTAAAATTTGGCACGCTGGTAGAGGAGCAACGCCTCTTCCTATGTATAAATTTTCGAAAAAATTGAAAAAAAAATCAGATTTTATAAGCCTTTCAATTTTTTGAAAAATGTCTGTATGTTTTCTAGCTTCCGCAATTTTTCAGCTAATGAGCTAAATAGTTCTGGACAAATAGAGAATTTAAAAATGAAGGTCTGTATTAAATTTGAGGAAAATCCAGAAAGCCGTTTAGATTTTATAAAAATTTGAATTTTCGAAAAAATTTTGTTTTCGTTCTTATTCAAGTTCACTTCGACCAAACCTGCTCAAATCTTTTGCAAGGTAAAATTAAGATCCAGTTGTAGTAGATATCGAATTTGGTGAAGATTGGTAAAGTGGTTCAGATTTTATAAGACATAGAATTTTTCAAAAAATCTCTGTATGTTCTCTAGCTTCCACAATTTTTCAGCTAATGTGCTAAATATTTCTGAACAAATAGAGAAATGAAAAATGAAAGTCTGTATTGAATTTGAGGAAAATCCATAAAGCGGTTTAGATTTTATAAAATTTTGAATTTTCGAAAAAATTTTGTTTTCGTTTTTATTCAAGTTAAGTTTGACCAAACCTACTCAACTGTTTTGCAAGGTAAAATTAACACCTAGTTGTAGTAGATATCGAATTTGATGAAGATTGGTAAAGTGGTTCAGATTTTATAAGACATTGAATTTTTCAAAAAATCTCTGTATGTTCTCTAGCTTCCGCAATTTTTCAGCTAATGAGCTAAATAGTTCTGGACAAATAGAGAATTTAAAAATGAAGGTTTGTATTGAATTTCAGGAAAATCCATAAAGCGGTTTAGATTTTATAAAATGTTGAATTTTCGAAAAAAATTTGTTTTCGTTCTTATTCAAGTTCACTTCGACCAAACCTGCTCAAATCTTTTGCAAGGTAAAATTAAGATCCAGTTGTAGTAGATATCGAATTTGGTGAAGATTGGTAAAGTGGTTCAGATTTTATAAGACATTGAATTTTTCAAAAAATCTCTGTATGTTCTCTAGCTTCCGCAATTTTTCAGCTAATGTGCTAAATAGTTTTGGACTAATAGAGAAATGAAAAATGAAGGTCTGTATTGAATTTGAGCAAAATCGATAAAGCGGTTTAGATTTTATAAAATTTTGAATTTTCGAAAAAATTTTGTTTTCGTTCTTATTCAAGTTCACTTCGACCAAACCTGCTCAAATCTTTTGCAAGGTAAAATTAAGATCCAGTTGTAGTAGATATCGAATTTGGTGAAGATTGGTAAAGTGGTTCAGATTTTATAAGACATTGAATTTTTCAAAAAATCTCTGTATGTTCTCTAGCTTCCGCAATTTTTCAGCTAATGTGCTAAATAGTTTTGGACTAATAGAAAAATTAAAAATGAAGGTCTGTATTGAATTTGAGGAAAATCCATAAAGCGGTTTAGATTTTATAAAATTTTGAATTTTCGAAAAAATTTTGTTTTCGTTCTTATTCAAGTTCACTTCGACCAAACCTGCTCAAATCTTTTGCAAGGTAAAATTAAGATCCAGTTGTAGTAGATATCGAATTTGGTGAAGATTGGTAAAGTGGTTCAGATTTTATAAGACATTGAATTTTTCAAAAAATCTCTGTATGTTCTCTAGCTTCCGCAATTTTTCAGCTAATGTGCTAAATAGTTTTGGACTAATAGAAAAATTAAAAATGAAGGTCTGTATTGAATTTGAGGAAAATCCATAAAGCGGTTTAGATTTTATAAAATTTTGAATTTTCGAAAAAATTTTGTTTTCGTTCTTATTCAAGTTAAGTTTGACCAAACCTGCTCAAATCTTTTGCAAGGTAAAATTAAGATCCAGTTGTAGTAGATATCGAATTTGGTGAAGATTGGTAAAGTGGTTCAGATTTTATAAGACATTAAATTTTTCAAAAAATCTCTGTATGTGCTCTAGCTTCCGCAATTTTTCAGCTAATGTGCTAAATAGTTCTGAACTAATAGAGAAATGAAAAATGAAGGTCTGTATTGAATTTGAGGAAAATCCATAAAGCGGTTTAGATTTTATAAAATTTTGAATTTTCGAAAAAATTTTGTTTTCGTTCTTATTCAAGTTAAGTTCGACCAAACCTGCTCAAATCTTTAGCAAGGTAAAATTAACATCCAGTTGTAGTTGATATCGAATTTGGTGAAGATTGGTAAAGTGGTTCAGATTTTATAAGACATTGAATTTTTCAAAAAATCTTTGTATATTCTCTAGCTGCCACATTTTTTTAGATAATGAGCTTAAACAGTTTTTGACAAATAAAGCAATGAAAAATGACGATCGGCATTGAATTTAAGCGAAATACATAAAGCGGTTTAGATTTTATAGAATTTGGAATTTATGAAAATTTTTGTTTTCCTACTTTTTTAATTTGTATTTAAAATAAGGATGCAAAGTTGAACTTTGCACATTGCTTCGTCAATAATTTTCATCTTTCGCAAAGCTTCCTCTATGAGGAAGCCAAAAATAAAATAAAGAAACTTCCTCATAGAGGCGGCGTTGCGAAATATGTACATTTCAAACGAGACAAAACAAAATTAAAACGAGATGTGAAATAAAATTTCATGGCATAAACGTTTTCTTAACTCGTGTGATTGCAGCACTCGTCCGAAAAAGTTTTATCGCACTAGTATCCTAAAATACTATTATATCATTAAGGGGACGGAGTTGGGTAAAAAAAAATTAAAATTGAATTTGAAAATTCAATATCATCCAAATTCTCTTGCATATATAAATGACCAATGAACTAGTATCCTAAAATACTAAAATATTGTTGGTACTCGTTGAAAGGATTTTTTACTGGCGTCTGAGTTGCGTCTGTCTTTCAATATTGTCTTAAGCAAAGTTCTTAGGTTTTCCACTCTGCGCATGATTCAGACCAAACTACTAGGCAGATTCGGCTAGTTGATGTCTCATTTTCTTCTTCATAAAATGATACACCGGCTAAGTGGAGCAAACTATTTTTTTTTCATTCTGAAAGCAAAGTTAATCACCGATTTACAAAATATCAAAAAATTTCTGAAAATCTGAAAAAATGTTTCGATTTTTTTCAGATTTTATAAGACTGAATTTTTGGAAAAATGTCTGGATGTTCTCTAACTGCCGCAATTTTTGATCTACTAAGCTAAATAGTTCGTGACAAATAAACTGTATAAATAAATTCTGCAAAGTAGAACTTTGCAAATTGCTTCCTTAATATTTTTTGCTTTACACGAAGCTTCCTCTATAAGGAAGCCAAAATTCATCAACATACTTTCTCATAATTTATATGATTGAAATTCGAATGTAATATGAACCAGAATTATAAATGTCCATTAATTCAAGAAATATAGTTTACAGTACAATTTGTTATATAATTTCAATTTCATAATAATCGTCTGTAGTAATTATTAAATTAAGTGTAAACATTTGTAAAGCTGCAAAATTATACTAATTTTCGGTCAAATACTGGAAGAAATAGTTGAAAAAATGGACGAGCACGGTCATCCATTACTTCCCTAATGCATTAATTATGTGTTTCCATTTTTTCAAAAGAATTACCGTGAAATTTTATTGGTTATTTTTTCAACTCCAATTTCGACCAATCAGAGCGCGGTATTCAACATCACGTGGTACAGCTAGGGTAAAATTATATCGATAATTTTTCGAAAATTTCCCGGCTCGGTTGCTAAGCGATAAACAATAATTTTTTTGACACTTGTAACCTCTGCGAATCTTTAAAACGTCAAGGTACTATTAACGGTCGTCAATATGAGTGAGTCAAAAAAGCGATTTGGTGATGAATCGCTTCAGAACATCGCTAAAAAAATAAAACAAAATGTCCCGGCAAATACAGAAAAGAGTAAAAAATCGATTTGGGCGCAATTCACTGCATTTTGTGCAGAGAGAAAATATGTGTTGGATGCAACATAGGTTTTTGTTCTGATTATGAAATTTCCTTGTCAGAATGATAATTTTTGTCTCATGGTGCAATTCCATTTGTCGCAATTTGAATAGAAAAAATAATCCCCCGAATACCACTCGAGCTTCGAAATTAATCTGATATTTCCCTCCAGGTTCCCTGCAAACAAATAAACTCGTCAAGTTTTCCAGAAAAATCACTCGCGCTACGCGCTCGTGATTTTTTAACCTGGAAAACTTGACTCGTTCATTTGTTTGCAACGAACCTGTCAGGAAATATCCGATAATTTCAAAGCTCTTGTGGTATTACAAGTGATAATTTTTTTTTGATAATTTTGCGTGTTGGTTATATATATAAAACAAAAAATCATTTAGCCGCGTCAACCATCTGTCAAACTGACAGATTGAATTTTATTGTGGCAGTCAAAGGATTTTTATTTGATATGAGTAGGTTTGGAGTTGAATCCTTGCAAACTATTGATGAAAAAGTAAAAGGAAATGTCCCTGTTAATACGATTAAATCGAAAACCTCAGTCTGGAATCAATATACAAATGTCTATAACAATTGTGTATTTAACTGCAATCCTTTAAACGTGAATTAAAAGGTTTTTGTTCTGATTATGAAATTTCCTTGTCGGAATGATAATTTTTGACTCATTGTGCAATTCCATTTGTCGCAATTTGAATAGAAAAAATAATCCCCCGAATACCACTCGAGCTTCGAAATTAATCTAATATTTCCCTCCAGGTTCCCTGAAAACAAATAAACTCGTCAAGTTTTCCAGAAAAATCACTCGCGCTACGCGCTCGTGATTTTTTAACCTGGAAAACTTGACTCGTTCATTTGTTTGCAACGAACCTGTCAGGAAATATCCGATAATTTCGAAGCTCTTGTGATATTACAAGTGAAAAATAATAGTTTCTACTTCTATTAAAAAAATTACACAATTTATTATAATGGCTACATGTTATTATTATCAAATTATAATTATAGAGCGAATCCAATCATCATCTTTATTTCTATAATTATTAGGCATTTACAACTCTGATATGAACATAAATGTTTCGGCGTTTGGTCGAATTGCAGTTAACAACTTGCATGAAACCGAAGAAATCAGAAGATATGTCTTCCATATCTTTGATTTAAAATATAATTGTTTCTGGAAATCAGATATGTGAAATCAGATAGAACGTAAATTCTTTAAAGATTTCCGAACATTCCAGGACTCTCAAAATGTCGATTACACAAGCCAAATCCATATATAGTGTATACTGGCGTCACGTAGCCTGTTTGCTTTTGGCAAAGGCTTCGAAACTTTGCCACACGACCGCAGTATAAACGCAGTACATACGAAACAGCCTTGTATTATCATCGACGAATGATGGTAAAAAAATCTACTCCAATATCCACTTAATAAAGGGATATTACAATAATTTCTGTAAAAAAATATATAACTTTTTACAATAAAATATATAAAAAAAACCTTGCACATTGCTTCCTCATTATTTTTCGCTTTTTACAAAGCTCCCTCTATGAGGAAGCAGTATGTTATTCAATTTTGGTTTTCTCATAGAGGAAGCTTTGTAAAAAGCGAAAAATAATGAGGAAGCAATGTGCAAGGTTCTACTTTGCATCCTTTTTTAAATTAGATAAATAAACATGTTGTGAATTCAGTTTTTCTATTTCGTTATTCCGTTATTTCGTTATTATTAGAGCTTTTTCGAAAGTAAATGTGATAACGTATATTATTAAAAATAATTCAACATTCCATAAAATCACAAATTTCATACCGTTTGTCACTAAATTATACATATAAATGGCTGAATATTGTTTCATTTATATACAAAATTTGAGCTCGCTATTTCAAGTTTTGCAAAAGTTACAATAGAGCGATAATGTCATTTTTTTGAAAAATTCAAAATTTCATAAAATCTGAACCACTTTACCGATTCGAACCAAATTCAATACCAAACAGCATTGAGTGCACCTACTCTTATAACCAACTATTTAGCAAAATAGACTAAATTTTACGAAAGTTAGAGCGACAACGTCCTTTTTTAAAAAAATTCAAAACGGCATAAAATCGAAATTTTCCCACAGATTTTGTCGAAAATTTGTACAGTTGAAGAGGGTCTGCTGCTACACTAGTGTGCCAAATTTGAGCGCGATATACAAAACCGTTCTTGAGTTATTGGCGTTCGAATTTTCGGAGTTGTATATATACATACACACACACACATACATACATACGGAAATTTTTTCTAGATCACTTTCTGGACGTTTTGGAAAATTCTAAGTGTGACATAAAAATCTCGAAATTTTTTTTTTTCATGAAAACAAAGCTTCCTCTATGAGGAAGCAGAATATATACCTTTTTGCATAGGTTTCAAAATACCAGAAATACAAAAAAATAATAGACAATGACTAAAATTACTTTCTCGATTATTTTCATTTCCGTGAACATTTTTGACATCATTTTATTTTCATAATATCGTTTTTACATAAAATCTGCAAATGCAAATAAAAACAAATAATAGGCAATAGCTAAAATTACTTTCTAGATTAGGGTAGAAGTACCGGTTGTGGCCACTTTAAGAATTTTCCCATTTTCAAGTATTTGTGATTGGAACCAAATATCATAAAACTGTTTTGAACCTATACTTTTCATATCTGAGAAGA
This sequence comes from Ephialtes manifestator, assembly GCA_963970395.1. NCBI lineage: Eukaryota > Metazoa > Arthropoda > Insecta > Hymenoptera > Ichneumonidae > Ephialtes > Ephialtes manifestator. The sequence continues at coordinate 4,691,617 of OZ019979.1, forward strand.
ATATAATTTCAGATTTCTAGCATTAGAATCTTCATATGTGTCGGGAAAATACTGAAAAATAGAAAAAAGTAGGAGCATAGCCATTTCACCAGTTCTGGCCACTTATGCACCGGTTTTGGCCATGCTTAAAATTAGAATAACTCAATATTCATTGCACTTGAAACATTTTTTAAGGCGTGTTTAAGGTAAACGTACCAATGGTGGGACAGGTCCCAATTGAGGGACACTAAAGGGATATTTGTAGATACTAAGAGTTTAATGGATAAAATATTAAAAAATAACTCTTCCAATTGTATCTGTTATATATAATTAACATACGTGAAAAAATGTCATGTTTTTCATCGTAAATTGAAAATGTAAATAATAAGTATATTAGCGGATCTATGGTGTTCGAGCTTTTTCAGCAAATCCCTAAGCCAATTAGCTAAGGAGAGCCGAATAATCATTAATATGATACCCCGGAGATTATAGTTCGTTCGAGACTTTCCATAGGTATTTCAAATTCAGAAATTCTTAAAGTTTAAGATTACACTGTCAAATGTTACGTACAATATCTTAAAACTCGTAATTTTTGTGTCCCGTTATTGGAGCTGATCGAATATACGTTGGCACCACTGTCCAACGTATGTTCCGCGACTGGGGCAAGTAGTAAGCAATCTCGCTGCGACCAGAGCCGGGACACAATCGCACGATTGACATTTTGACGCGGATGTTGGGTTATGCGGTAGCAAAAACTTCATTGATAATTTACTAAAATATATATATGTATTTTATAAACATATATGTTTTATTTATTGCATCATAGGTGTATATATGTGTACCGCACATTTTTTGGCATTTCTTTTCAAGCAGATGCATTAAAATTTGTAGATGTCCACCGATACGCACATTTGATGTCCCGGCAGCGGGACATGCACAAAAATACCCGTCCCGGCACTGGTACATCTGCACTTTTCAGCGTTTTAATCAATAACTATTTATCAAACAATCAGAAATATTTTTATTGTATAGTTTATGGAAACTAGAAACTCTAATCTTGCAATTCGTTACCACCATTTGCAAAATAATTAATATATGCATGCGGAAATTGGCATACAAAACAGACACCGCCTTAAACGTCCCGCCATTGGTACGTTTACCTTAATCAATCAAAATCGTATTCTTATGAAAGCATCCAATTTCTCTACATGAAAATGTCTTTAAAATACAGATGCCATCTGTGAACCTAACTAACCGTTTTAAGGTAGTCTGTTCACATTAGCTAGTCAAATCAGTGCTAAATTTTTAATCGCGTTTCTATACATTTCGGTAGTTTTGCCGACTGTTCTGCAGAGTGGCTTGCTCATCAGCATTAGTTCTTAATATATAAATCAATCCACAGACACGGTTTGAAATAAAAATACCCTGATACATACAAATTTCGGATGAGGTTGTTGTCATCCAGTTTTATATTAGAAAAAACTACAATATTAATCTAGTTATAACGAGCAATAGCTTATGTTATTTGTTAAAAAATGCTTCATTGATTGACCGGACAAATTCTGTATTAGTATTAGTTGTTCACAAGTTACAAGCATGTGTAAATCTGATGATAGGTTAGAGTAGATAAAAAACGGTTGCAATTTTCTTACAAAGAATACTATAAGAAAATGTCTCCGGTCAATGAATGAAGCATCTTTTAATAAACAAAATGAGCTATCGTTCGTCAAAGTCTGACAAAAATTATGGTTTTTTCTAATATAAAACTGGATAACAACAACCTCATCCGACATTTGTATGTATCAGGGTATTTTAATTAAAAACCGTGTCTGTGGATGGATTTATATATTAAGAACTAATGTTGATGAGCAAGCCACTCTGCAGAATAGTCGGCAAAACTACCAAAATGTGTAGAAACGCGATTAAAAATTTAGCACTGATTTGACTGGCTAATGTGAACAGACTACCTTAACATTCGTCTCTTTCGTTTTGCACTTTTTCATAGCAGCTTTCTTTGTCACAAAGAGTCATACATTATATTAATGTTTTACTCTTTACACTTTTATTTTAATTTTTACCAGAGTTTTTTCCGAAAGTAGATTTTCGCATTGCATAACGATGGGAATCTTCAACATGAAAGGTGTTCCACCGCTTTACTTTCTTTTTTACTGTATATTTCTAAGGATATATTTTTCTTAGCGTTTTTTGGTTTTTTTGTTTCCACTTTATGAATATATGAATTGATTGTGCAATAATTGACAAAAAATTAATGAGTATATTATCATGGCCATATCCGGGGCAACATGCTTATTCCATGTACCAGTTGTGGCCATCGTATTTTTTATAAATGTATAGCTTTATTTCAAACTTTTAGTACATCAACATTTGCAGTGATGCCTCTTAAGATTGATACGTGCAAAACTGCATGCAATTCGCCAACTATATAACCCGAATATGTATCTAGAGCTTTCGTCAAAATCTTGTCGAATTACGTAAGGAGTTGACAATTTGATGAATCAATTGATGCTATTTTAATTATTGATACAGTACTTCTTGTAATGGAGACGAACGGACGTCAAAATGACGATAAATGTTTCTAAAATACACACCATTATGAAAAATCATGATTAAATACAGGTACAGAATTAAAATAGCCACGAAAAACGTATTTAAGTGTGGGGGTGGCCACAATCGGTATTTCTACCCTATTTTGATTTCCGAGAACATTTTTTGACGTAATTTTATTCCGATAATACTTGTTTTTTACATAGAATCTGCAAATACCACAAATAAAAAAATTATATTATATTGATTTTCGCCTACATTTTTTACTTAATTTTATTGTTTCTGACAAAGACTATAATTTAAAATTATTCATGGAATAAATAAACAGAGTGAAAAAAAAAATTGGGATGTTGACAAATTCAATTACAAGTACAATTAATTAGCTGATGAATGAAAGGATATTAAAATAATTTATGTAAAAAAAATGTATACACGTTTTATTGCAATCAGCATAATACCTTTTCAAATAACTCAAAATACCAAAAATACAAAAACAATAATAACGTCTAAAATTACTTTCTCGATTATTTTCGTGTACATTTTTCACTTAATTTTATTGAAACATATATTATTTCTTTCTGACAAAAATTATAATATACAATTATTCATGGAATAAATAAACAGTGAAAAAAAAATTGGGAAGTAGAAAAATTCGGTACAATTAATTAAAAACAGATGGCTTGGAAATATCGCAAAATATTTCCCGACCTACGTACCAGTATAAAAATCGGGAATCGCTCGCGCACGAACTTCTATGAATATCAGGAATGTCAGAATTCCACCGAGTAAAATTGTATTGCGAGCGTTCATCGTATTGGGCGCGAAATAAACTGAACGAGACACTAACGTCGACTGAGATCTGGTGTTACATTTGTCAGCCTACTTATATAGTCAACTGCTTTTCGCGGCAATGATCGAGTGTTAGCTGCCGGTTAAACATTGACCAAAACGTTTAGCACTTCTTTGGCTCCGCGATGATCATTCGACGAATCTGATTCGTGTGTACGTTTTTTTTTCCACTCGTAGATCGTTATACTTTACTGCACTACTATACAATAAGATAATGTATAAGAATTATACTAAATTCAAAGTGATTATCATAATTATCGATTAATGTCATGTTGTTTGGTTCGTGTTGTCGAGTTGAATAGTTGATCAACGGCCCCAGCCAGCACTGAAATCAATAAAACAAATAAATCTTTTAGAAGTTCCATTTTGTTTTTGGACAATTATTCTGAGAAATGGTTAAAAGTTCAATTAAGAATTTTTTTGTGACGAGGAAACTTCATTTACAAATAAACTGCTGAAAAAATTTGATATTCGTGACATGAAAAATAGGTGAGAAAAAATATTTACAGAATAGATTTAGTGAGTTCGACCACCGTGGTTTCAGGTTGAAATTACCGCAAAAAACTGCAAAAACCACCTCAGTGTTTTCTGCATTTTTCCGTACAGCAATTCACCGCAAAACCATCGAGCGTTTTTTTTAAATTTGTAGCGCGGTGGTTTTTTCGAAAAATCTCGAAATTTCGTAAAGTTTTGTAATTTGTATAAATAACGGTAGAAATCACGGCTCGACGGAATTTTCAGTGCCGTGGTAATTCGCAGAATCGTTTTTGCCACTGATAAACAACAGTAAAAGTGATCCACGTCAGTACATAGGTGGACGATAACTTACGATCGCCCTTACTTATACACAGAGCGGCTTATACACTTGCGAGAAACGTTTCGGCTCGGTTCGCCATCTAGCGGGCTAATTTCGGTTGTACGCGCAATGACCGGCTTAGCTCCGCTAGATGGTCAACGACTTGAAACGTTTCTCGCAAGTGATTGTTCATCTTCTCGTGCATATAAACACGTATCTATCGCCAGTTGCTGTACTCTCATATAACCGAAGTACCACGTTTTGTAGATGGCCTAACTACTTGACATAGATGGCCTAGCCATTTAGAAATGTGGAACGAGAAAAGGCGATGTTGTCTTCTCTTCAGAGTTTCAAATGTTACACATTTTATACAACTAAAAATTAAAAATTGACCGTAACAGCATTTAAGGAGGTTGGAGCGCTCCACACTAGTCAAATCAGTGCTAAATTTTTAAAAGCGTTTCTACAATTTTAGATGGTTTAATAATCTGTTCCAAGGTGTTAATCACATAGCAGCATTAGTTCTTGATATTCAAATACATTCACAGCTGTGATATCAACGGTAAATCGATCAATATCTGCAAGTTTCCGATGTTATGTTTTTTCATCCAGTTTTTTTAAAGGGTAAACCGTAATATCAGTCCGATTATGACGACCAATAGCTCATTTTGTTTACTAAAAGATATTCTATCGATTGGCCGTCTATTTTTTTAAATCGCATTAGTAGTTCAAAAGATACAACCGTTTGTTTATCCTATCATAACCTAACATCAAGTATACAAATGGCTGTAACTTCTGAACGCCTGATACTATAGAAAATTCGGACGGTCAATCGATTAAGTATCTTCCACTGATCAAAATGAGCTATGTTTCGTCATAATCGGACTGATATTACGGTTTACCCTTTTACAAAACTGGATGAAAAAACATGACATCGGAAATTTGGAGATATTGATCGATTTACTGTTCATATGACAGCTGTGAATGTATTTGAATATCATGAACTAATGCTGCTATGTGATTAACACCTTGGAACAGATTATTAAACCATCTGAAATTGTAGAAACGCTTTTAAAAGTTGCCACTGATTTGACTAATGTGGAGCGCTCTAACCTCCTTAAAAGCACGTGAAACACCCCCCCCCCCCCCCCGCCCCGACCATTCCGATCTCAATCGGTATCAAAAACTGTAATCAACTTTTTTCATGCATACTGAAATTTTACAGCTTCAAAAAGAGTTTCATCGAATGCGGATATCACTGGAGCATTCGATAAAACTCTCTTTTAAGCTGTAAAATGTCAGTATGCGTGAAAAAAGTTGATTACAGTTTTTATTACCGACTGCGGTATTTCACATGCTCTTACGGTAGTAAGAGCACAAACCTCACGATCAGAGAGAAAAGTGATTTTTTAATATGCTATAGAATAGGTTCAGAGGATGCTGTCTGTAAAATTTCAAACCATTTTACCGACCATTTACAATAATAGTTAATGTGCAAAATTGGGAAATTTAGTACATGTTATATGCGGAAATTGCCCTGATAACAGTTCGAGATCGAAATAACCATTCTTCAAATTCAGACACCTCCGTAAATAAAAGCTCGAAATACCGAGAAAACTGCTACGAACACGTACGTCCCTTAAAAAATATATGTTACCGAATATTTCGAATAGATATCATCGATTAAATTGACGAGTTTTCGCGAACCGGCATCAAACTGCCGGAAAACAGTTGATAGCGTAGCCACGCGTTCCTTGATTGGCCAAAAGGCGGCCGGCTGGACAATCTGAGTCAAATGACACTCTTATTTAAATTACTACCGTTTTTTAAATATACACACCTTATCATCACACACACTTCATAATTTTTCTCTCTTTATATTGTGATTTTTAAAATAGCGAAATGTGTGATACTTCGCTTTTTCCCCATAATAAAAAATATGGACTTTCTATTGACTAGGTACTCCGCTCATACTACCTTAACTGGCTTCACGGCAACGTAAAATCTGCCGGATTTAAGCCGTGATTCGGTCCGTGATTTCTACCAATATTTATAAAAATTACAAAATATTGCGAAATTTCGAAATTTTTCGTAATTAACATCGGTGTTTTTGAGGTGATCGAAACAGCAAAACCACCAACGTTAGATTAAAAAAATGGTTAGTGGTTTTGCGGTGAATTGCTGTGCGGAAAAGTGCAGAAAACACTGAAGTGGTTTTTGCGGTAACAGAATCCACTAGGGAGTTCACATGTAACTGTTTAATAGTTAAAAAAGATAATGTCAAGATTACCAAGATTTTTCTGTGATTAAAACTAAGCAGATACAAATTATTTCGAGTCTGCAGAATAATTATCCCCATGATTGGCATTTTCGTAATATTTATTGCAATTACATTTTCCAACATATAAAAATAGCAAAATATTTCAACTACTTAAGGATGTAGGAGCGCGATGGGTTGCTCAACTTCCTGAAAAGTCAGAATTCAGAGAGAAATTCGAACACTTGTCGATGGAATAAAAATCTGAAAAAAATCAAGCATACAAAAGGTGCTTAAAAGATTAATTTTGCATATTAATAATTGCAAAATGTTATTAACAAATAGGTGAAAAAAAAAAATTGTTCAACAAATTATCCGTCAACCTAACTTTTTTTTCGAATGAAAATGATTCGTTAATTTTTCTGAATACGTATGAATTTTTTCAGAATTTTTTCTAATCATCGAAATTTCGTTTTTTTGGAATTCATTTTTTTTTTTAATGCATGTTAAGTCGCGAATTTTTCATATGTGCTTGTCACAAAACCACCCATTACATCCAAGAAGTTTCGAAACGATTGATCAAATAGATTCACGAACACAGCTCATATAAGAAAAAAAAACCGCAATTTTCAAACATTAGACAAAATTCTGAAAAAATTCATACGTATTCAGAAAATTTAACGAATCATTTTCATTCGAAAAAAAAGTTAGGTTGACGGATAATTTGTTGAACAATTTTTTTTTTCACCTATTTGTTAATAACATTTTGCAATTATTAATATGCAAAATTAATCTTTTCCGCACCTTTTGCATGCTTGATTTTTTTCAGATTTTTATTCCATCGAGAAGTGTTCGAATTTCTCTCTGAATTCTCACTTTTCAGAAAGTTGAGCACCCCATCGCGCTCCTACATCCTTAAGTAATACAGTTGTAACGTTCCTTGATACTAACCCTACAGCAACGTATGACAAAGTTGATGAGCGAATGCCACTTTTTTTCCAAGGAAAATATTGTCCACCATTGCCACCAGCAAAAAAGTCATCGTCGCCTTCTTCGTCATTGACTGGCCTGCGGTACCAAAATGGTGACGCCCAATATCCAGTTTCGCTCGCTGATAAGATATCCTGATTAGAACCAGCGACTCCCGTTGCGTCTCCAAGTGGCGCAGTGTTAATTGGGATCATTAAAATCCCAGCCAGAATCACAACAAAAGTAATTCCTTTGACACTCATTGTCAAAATGCTGTTTATTTTTACAGTAAAGTTTCTCACTTATGATCGATCTTCACTGAGAGTTAAGCACCTTTGACTGGACCCCCAACGAATCGTTGCTTATATACCTATAGAAATGTCATTGATGGGGTTATTTCGACGTCCGTTCTCGTTGTTATTCTAAACAACCAACATCGTACATTGAAAACACATTCCACAGAAGCTAATTGTCGCTAATTCTTTTTTTCACTCCCCGCATACAAATTTCACAGAGATGCTAATTGTGACATTGCGTTGAGTAAATCCTTTGCACGATCCACTGACTCTTTTCTCTTTGAGTCGTTCATCGGCCTTGAATGTCGGAGGAAATTTCCTCTGCTATCCTTCTTCTTCTTTTTTTTTGTTTAATCTCTTCCAGAACCAGAAGAACGCAGGTGGGCGCGCAAACGCTCGCTCGTTTAATTATCGAATAGTCAAATGTGAGCAACTTGAAATGACGACGCGCAAAGAGAAAAGCGGTTGAAGCGAATAAACGGCTTTTGAGTATCGGTCGAGTGGTCACAGGGACATCGGAGTTGAGCGAGCAGAAGAGTCGCCTGGAAATGGACACAGAGTGAGAGAGATTTATAAATATATATATAGAGAGTTGTGCGTGTGGGCGAACGACAGAGAAGGGCAGAAGGCTAGTAGGCTTCTAGTGCATCAGCACCTAGAAAATAAGCTCGTGTACAAACTGCATCGAGCCATTGACGTATCGCTTGACTATGGATGCACTTGATGGAAGTCAGCAAATTAACGTTTTTGTACAATCTTAAGAGGAAGTGATACACTCGTGGGAATTTTGTCGTCCAATTTTTAAAGCCTAGAGTGGACGTACCATTTATGGCCAGTTTAAGGATCTAAGAATGTTTAAAATAAAGCTGCAAAGTAGAACTTTGCAAATTGCTTCCTCATTATTATTGGATTTTTACAAATCTATCTCTACGAGGAAGCATGTTAATCTATTTTGGCTTCCTCATAGAGGAAGCTTTGTAAAAATCCAATAATAATGAGGAAGCAATTTGCAAAGTTCTACTTTGCAGCCTTGTTTTAAAAAATGTTAAATGGCATTAGTTTTGAACCCCTTGACAGATTCTCGCAAGATTCGAACTGATGCTTAGTTTACCCACACTCTACTTGTGGACCAAATTTGAGCCCGATATCTTAAAAATTGCGGAAGTTAGAGCACGAACAAAAAATTCAAAATGTCATAAATTTTAAACCCCTTAACGGATTGACGCCAAATTCACTCCCGAACTTTATTTAATAACAGTACACTTGTGGACCAAATTTGAGCTCGATATCTTAAAAATTGCGAAAGTTAGAGCACGAACAAAAAATTTCAAAAAATTTAAAAATGCCATAAATTGTGAACCCCTTAACGGATTGACACCAAATTTAATCCCAAACACTATTTGATAACAGTCGACTTCTGGTCCAAGTTTGAGCCGGATATCATAATAATTGCGGGAGTTAGAGCCCGAGCAGGCATTCTCCAAAAAATTCAAAATGCCATAAATTTTGAACACCTTGATGGATTAACTCCATATTCAATCCCATACCTTGTTTAACGACAGTTTACTCGTGGTTCAAACTTGACCCCGATATCTTAAAAATTGCGAAAGTTAGAGCACGAACAAAAAATTTCAAAAAATTTAAAAATGCCATAAATTGTGAACCCCTTAACGGATTGACACCAAATTTAATCCCAAACACTATTTGATAACATTCCACTTCCGGTCCAAGTTTGAGCCGGATATTATAAAAATTGCAGGAGTTAGAGCCCGAGCAGGCATTCTCCAAAAAATTCAAAATGGCATAAATTTTGAACATCTTGATGGATTAACTCCATATTCAATCCCATACCTTGTTTAACGACAGTTTACTCGTGGTTCAAATTTGACCCCGATATCTTAAAAATTGCGAAAGTTAGAGCACGAACAAAAAATTTCAAAAAATTGAAAAATGCCATAAATTGTGAACCCCTTAACGGATTGACAACAAATTTAATCCCAACCACTATTTGATAACAGTCCACTTCTGGTCCAAGTTTGAGCCGGATATTATAAAAACTGCAGGAGTTAGAGCCCGAGCAGGCATTCTCCAGAAAATTCAAAATGCCATAAATTTTGAACACCTTGATGGATTAACTCCATATTCAATCCCATACCTTGTTTAACGACAGTTTACTCGTGGTTCAAACTTGACCCCGATATCTTAAAAATTGCGAAAGTTAGAGCACGAACAAAAAATTTCAAAAAGTTTAAAAATGCCATAAATTGTGAACTCCTTAACGGACTGACACCAAATTTAATTCCAAACACTATTTGATAACAGTCGACTTCTGGTCCAAGTTTGAGCCGGATATCATAATAATTGAGGGAGTTAGAGCCCGAGCAGGCATTCTCCAAAAAATTCAAAATGCCATAAATTTTGAACATCTTGATGGATTAACTTCAAATTCAATCCCATACCTTGTTTAACGACAGTTTACTCGTGGTTCAAATTTGACCCTGATATCTTAAAAATTGCAAAAGTTAGAGCACGAACAAAAAATTTCAAAGAATTTAAAAATGCCATAAATTGTCAACCCCTTAACGGATTGACGCCAAATTTAATCCCAAACACTATTTGATAACAGTCCATTTCTGGTCCAAGTATGAGCTGGATATTATAAAAATTGCGGGAGTTAGAGCACGAGCTGATATTCTCCAAAAAATTCAAAATGCCATAAATTTTGAACACCTTGATGGATTAACTCCATATTCAATCCCATACCTTGTTTAACGACAGTTTACTCGTGGTTCAAATTTGACCCCGATATCTTAAAAATTGCGACAGCTATCGTGCTAACAAAAAATTGTGCACATACACACACACACACACACACACACACATACAGACATTTTTTCTAAACCACTTTTCTCGACGTTTTAGACCATTCTAAATGTCCTGACATGAAAATCTCGAAAAAAAAAAAAAATTTCACGAAAACAAAGCTTTCTCTGTGAGGAAGCAAAATATATATTTTTAAAGATAGACAGCCATCTTATATACCGTTTGATACGAAGCATTCCATAACAGCTCAATCTTTAACTGACCGTTATCCTTTTATAGGGTAGAAGTACCGGTTGTGGCCACTTTAAGAATTTTCCCATTTTCAAGTACTTGTGATTGGGAGCAAATATCATAAAACTGTTTTGGACCTATACTTTTCATATCTGAGAAGAATGTAATTTCAGATTTCTAGCATTAAAATCTTCATATGTATCGAGAAAAAACTGGAAAATAGAAAAAAGTAGGAGCATAGCCATTTCACCAGTTCTGGCCACCTATGCACCGGTTTTGGCCACAGTAATGTACCGGTTTTGGCCATGCTTAAAATTAGAATAACTCAATATTCATTGCACTTGAAACATTTTTTAAGGTGTGTTTAATAAATCAAAATCGTATTCTTATGAAAGCATCCAATTCCTCTACACGAAAATGTCTTTAAAGCACAGATGGCATCTGTGAACCTAACTAACCTTTTTTGACATTCGTCTCCTTCGTTTTGCACTTTTTCGTAGCAGCTTTCTTTGTCACAAATAGTCATACATTATATTAATGTTTTACTCTTTACACTTTTATTTTTATTTTTACCAGAGTTCTTTCCGAAAGTAGATTTTCGCATTGCATAATGATTGGAATCTTCAACATGAAAGGTGTTCCACCGCTTTACCTTCTTTTTTACTATACATTTCTAAGGATATATTTTTCTTAGCGTTTTTTCGTTTTTTTGTTTCTTCTTTACGAATTTATGAATTTATTGTGTAATAATTAACGAAAAATTAATGATTATATTATCATGGTCATATCCGGGGCAACATGCTTATTCCATGTACCTGTTATGGCCATCGTATTTTTTATAAATGTATAGCTTTATTTCAAAATTTTAGTACATCATCATTTGCAGTGATGACTCTTAAGATTGATATGTGCAAAGCTGCATGCAATTCGCCAACTATATAATCCGAATATGTATGTAGAGCTTTCGGCAAAATCTTGTCGAATTCTGTAAGAAATTGACAATTTGATGAATCAGCTGATGATACTTTAATTACTGACACAGTACTTTTTGTAATGGAGACGAACGGACGTCAAACTGACGATAAATGTTTCCAAAATACACAAAGTTATGAAAAATTATGATTAAATACAGGTACAAAATTAAAATAGCCACGAAAAACGTATTTAAGGGGAGGGAGTCAGGTCAAAAAAATTGATTTTGGAAATTGAATATCACCCAAATCCTATTGCATATAGAAATGCCCAATGCACCGTATTGTTGGTACTCGATGAAAGGATTTTTTACTGTCGTCTGACTTGCATATACTTTTCAATATTATCTTAAGCAAAGTTCTTAGGTTTTCCATTCTGCGCATGATTCAGATCAAACTACTAGGCAGATTAAAATGGTTGACGTCTCATTTTCTTCTTCATGAAAAGATACACCGGCTAAATGGAGCAAATGTTAATAAAGGCTAATATTTTTTAAGTGACATAATTATTAATAAATAAATGTTATGCTATTTTCTAAATCAGTGATTAACTTTGCTTTCAGAATGAAAAAAAATAGTTTGCTCCATTCAGCCGGTGTATCTTTTCATGAAGAAGAAAATGAGACGTCAACCATTCCAATCTGCCTAGTAGTTTGATCTGAATCATGTGCAGAATGGAAAACCTAAGAACTTTACTTAAGATAATATTGACAATCATATGCAAGTCAGACGACAGTAAAAAATCCTTTCATCGAATACCAAAAATTTAGTGCGTTGGGCATTTTTATATGCAATATGATTTGGAGGATATTGAATTTCCAAAATCAATTTTTTTTACCTGACTCCCTCCCCTTAAGTGTGGGGGTGGCCACAATCGGTACTTCTACCCTACTTGGTCCGCAAGATTAGATATTATTTCTTAACTAAAAAAAATAATGGTTCAAATTCGTGAAACTGTTTTTTTCTTAATAATAATAATATTTATTGTGCTCGTATATATACATACATGTGAATATATGAAACTCTATTGGTATGGTAACATAGCAATATGAGTTTTAATAATTTCTATTTTGTTACGAGACTATCCCTACTCTATGTCCTTTTGCTGTTCCAGCAGCTCAAGGCGTTATAATTAATATAGATTTTTGGCCCACGATAAGCGCTATTACGCTTGGATGTAGATGTATGTATCACATTTCAATTAATTTTTTTTTTACTGCGTGTATTTGATTTAATATTCGTTAAATGTTTGGGCTAGTAGTGTGGTTTTTATTTCATGAGTTAGATTATTAAATTAAATCGCGAATTATGTTTCTATGTAGCTATCTATAATGTCCTTATATGTACTATTATCACATTTATAGAGCTTCTCTCGGAAATGTTTTGGCATC
>OZ019979.1:4709743-4779743 GCA_963970395.1 Ephialtes manifestator
TTGTAAAAAAAATTACAAGTTCATCATCATGGAGTTATCGAGACGTATTTTCATGTCCATGCGTCTTGGGAACAAAAATGTTGAATGCAGATAATAAATTTTCAACACGAATTCCAGAAATTCGAACTTTGTTTTCATTGTAGGTGGCTTTTGATTTTACAATAAACATGTGCACGAAATTTACAAACGACATGCGAAAAAAAAATACATAATGTAAATTCCTAGTAGTTTGTAATAGTAAATAGTAGTTTGTAATAGTAAATTTACAAATTCCTCAAATCTTTTTCAGTATTGTTACTTTAAATATTTAATACAGATGGACAAGAAATTTGTGGCACAGGTTGTGAATAAAAACTTTCAGTCTGGTACTGTAATTTTCTAGGAATTTTTATTAACAGTGTATGCAAAGTTTTAGGGGAGAAATAATATTAAATTGTTGTACACTATTAAAAATATTTATTACAAGTTTCCACCCCTGGTAAACGAAGTTTAAAAAAAATAGGAACTGGTGTATTAAATTTAATATGCAAGTAAGATGTAAAATTACATTATTTTCCACTAAATCCTATGAAACTTAGGAAATTGAATATAAAAATTTGTAATTTCATTTCACTCGTAAATTAAATTTAATATATCAGCTGATGTATAAAATATCCAGTAATGTAAATTTGCAAACACTTTTAACAGTGTATTTAGATTTCCCATAAAAATCAATTTTTTTCAGAAGACAATTTATTCTCATCTAATAAAAAAATTCACAAGTCTTGTAGGAACTTAAAAATATTTTTTTTTAACCTAGAGCTTTTGTAAAATTTAATTTACGATAAGGAATTAAATTCTATTTTAGAATTAGCAATAAAAGACGAAATAAATATCAAAATATTGTCACCCTAGTGATTTTCCTCGCCGCTGTTTGATTTTCCGGAGGATTTTGTGGGAAATTTGTGAGTGAGCTGAAAGCAAAGGAATAAAAAGTCAAATATAGAGTATAAAAAAAAAGCAGTTGGAATGGCTTCGAGAATGGCAGGCAGTATTTGGCGCCTTAACCCTTTGGGACACGGTACGTGCATCCACAGCAGATTCTTGTCGCTTGTACTAATTGTTGAAGAGCTTTACTAGATTACCGCGTGCTCGAGAGTCTCTCGAAGGTTGCATGTGTCGCCCACGTACGACTTGAAGAATCACGGAGCGAATGTTTGCGTTTTCGTAATGACGCGCTAAAGAGCTCGCGAGACTTCGAGTACGTCCGGATTTTATCCCACCAACGGGTGCGAGTATTCTCGTTCTGGTCCCGCATTCATTCGGTCGTGACTTATCACTCCTCTCTCTCTTTTTGGTCGCTTTTTTCCCCACTGGTCTCGTGCTTTTATCCAATTGTACGACTCTTTCCTGACTTGTTGTCTAAATAAAAAAAAGGCTGCAAAGTAGAACTTTGCATATTGCTTCCTCATTATTATTGGATTTTGCTTCCTCATAGAGGAAGCTTTGTTTTCATGAAAATTTTTTTTTTCGAGAATTTCATGTCAGTACACTCAGAATGGGCCAAAACGTCGAGAAAAGTGATTTAGAAAAAATGTCTGTATCTGTGTGTGTGTGTGTGTGTGTGTATGTGTGTATGTTACACGATCGAAAAATGTAAACCTTTATAACTCGGGAATGTCTTGAGATATCAAGCTAAAATTTGGACCATAGATAGAGGGATCAAGCCTCATCGTTCATACAGATTTTTGTTAAAATCCACTTCATCGTTAAATTATTACGCGTTTTTTAATTTTTTGAAAAATGTCTGTTTACGCGATAACTCTTTCAATTTTCGAGATATTGATCTTAAAATTGGTATGAATGTGAGCTTTCATACGCCGGTGATCGCTATTGAATTTGGTTAAGATCGGTTGAACCGTTAAAATTTTATGATGTTTTGAATTTTTCAAAAAATTTACATTATCGCTGTATTGTAACTTTTGCAAAACGTAAGATAGCGAGCTCAAATTTTGTATATAAATGAAACAATATTCAGCCATTATATATGTATAATTTAGTGACGAACGGTATGAAATTTTTGATTTTATGGAATGTTGAATTATTTTTAAAAATATACATTATCACATTCACTTTCGGAAACGCTCTAATAATCAAGAAATAACGTAATAACGAAATAGAAAAAGCGTATCCACAACATGTATATTTATCTAATTAAAACAAGGATGCAAAGTAGAACCTTGCACATTGCTTCCTCATTATTTTTCGCGTTTTACAAAGCTTCCTCTATGAGGAAGCCAAAAATTGAATAACATACTTCCTCATAGAGGTAGCTTTGTAAAACGCGAAAAATAATGAGGAAGCAATGTGCAAGGTTCTACTTTGCTTCGTTTTTGACAAATCTACCTCTATGAGAAAGCATGTTAATCTATTTTGGCTTCCTCATAGAGGAAGCTTTGTAAAAATCCAATAATAATGAGAAAGCAATTTGCAAAGTTCTACTTTGCAGCCTTGTTTAAAAAAATTTTAAATGGCATTAGTTTTGAACCCCTTGACAGATTCTCGCCAGATTCGAACTGATGCTTAGTTTACCCACACTCTACTTGTGGACCAAATTTGAGCCCGATATCTTTAAAATTGCGGAAGTTAGAGCACAAATAAAAAATTCAATATGCCATCAATTTTAAACCCCTTAACGGATTGACGTCAAATTCACTCCCAAACTTTATTTGATAACAGTCCACTTGTGAACCAAATTTGAGCCCGATATCTTAAGAATTGCGAAAGTTAGAGCACGAACAAAAAATGACAAAAAATTTGAAAATGCCATAAATTGTGAACCCCTTAACGGATTGACACCGAATTTAATCCCAAACACTATTTGATAACAGTCCACTTCTGGTCCAAGTTTGAGCCGGATATCATAAAAATTGCGGGAGTTAGAGCCCGAGCTGACATTCTCCAAAAAAATTCAAAATGCCATATATTTTGAACACCTTGATGGATTAACTCAAAATTCAAATCCATACCTTGTTTAACGACAGTTTACTCGTGGTTCAAATTTGAGCCCGATATCTTAAAAATTGCGGAAGTTAGAGCACAAATAAAAAATTCAATATGCCATCAATTTTAAACCCCTTAACGGATTGACGTCAAATTCACTCCCAAACTTTATTTGATAACAGTCCACTTGTGAACCAAATTTGAGCCCGATATCTTAAGAATTGCGAAAGTTAGAGCACGAACAAAAAATGACAAAAAATTTGAAAATGCCATAAATTGTGAACCCCTTAACGGATTGACACCGAATTTAATCCCAAACACTATTTGATAACAGTCCACTTCTGGTCCAAGTTTGAGCCGGATATCATAAAAATTGCCGGAGTTAGAGCCCGAGCTGACATTCTCCAAAAAAATTCAAAATGCCATAAATTTTGAACACGTTGATGGATTAACTCCAAATTCAAAACCATACCTTGTTTAATAACAGTTTACTCGTGGTTCAAATTTGAGCCGGATATCTTAAAAATTGCGACAGCTATCGTGCTAACAAAAAATTGTGCACATACGCATACACACACACACACATACATACCGACATTTTTTTTAAACCACTTTTCTCGCCGTTTTAGACCATTCTGAGTGTCCTGGCATGAAAATCTCGAAAAACAATGTTTTCACGAAAATAAAGCTTCCTCTATAAGGAAGCAAAAAAGGCTGTAAAGTAGAACTTTGCAAATTGCTTCCTCATTATTATTGGATTTTTACAAATCTACCTCTATGAGGAAGCATGTAAATCTATTTTGGCTTTCTCATAGAGGAAGCTTTGTAAAAATCCAATAACAATGAGGAAGCGATTCGCAAAGTTCTACTTTGCAGCCTTGTTTAAAAAAAATTTAAATGGCATTAGTTTTGAACCCCTTGACAGATTCTCGCCAGATTCGAACTGATGCTTAGTTTACCCACACTCTACTTGTGGACCAAATTTGAGCCCGATATCTTAAAACTTGCGGAAGTTAGAGCACAAACAAAAAATTCAAAATGCCATAAATTTAAAACCCCTTAACGGATTGACGTCAAATTCACTACCAAACTTTATTTAATAACAGTCCACTTGTGAACCAAATTTGAGCCCGATATCTTAAGAATTGCGAAAGTTAGAGCACGAACAAAAAATGACAAAAAATTTGAAAATGCCATAAATTGTGAACCCCTTAACGGATTGACACCAAATTTAATCCCAAACACAATTTGATAACAGTCCACTTTTGGTCCAAGTTTGAGCCGGATATCATAAAAATTGCGGGAGTTAGAGCCCGAGCTGACATTCTCCAAAAAAATTCAAAATGCCATAAATTTTGAACACCTTGATGGATTAACTCCAAATTCAAACCCATACATTGTTTAACGACAGTTTACTCGTGGTTCACATTTGAGCCCGATATCTTAAAAATTGCGACACACCGAGAAAAAAAGATTCATTGATTCACGGAAATCTTTGCCAATGAAATGAAATACTTGAATTTCGATACTATCTTTTCTTTGAATGATCTCAAACTCAATGTAAAGTAGTGACATTGATTCGAAAAAACATTTCTTAAAACCAATGAACCTTTTTCATTGATCTCAAAGATATCGTCTCTGATTCAATGAAACCTTCTTCTTACCAACTCAAAATTTCGAAATCTATTTTTTCCTGAAGTACGCGGCAGATAAAGCTCAAATTTTGTGAGTATGTAAGGAAGTACGGCAGAAATAGGCTAAGCTTCGGGCTCCTCGAAACTCGAAGCCGTTCGTTCGGGAGAACCGAAAAACAAAAAAGTGAGGTTAGGTGCGAGAGAAAGATCAATGAAAACGTTTCTTTGAACCAATTAAAACGTCTCTTTAAAACAATGAAACTGCACGGAAAAAAAAGATTAGTTGGCATAACCAAGAAATGAGTTGACACATTGGTTTCTAAATTAGAGAAAACAAGTGGAATATTGTTTTTTAAATTCTGGGATGGGCAATAGACGAATAAAATTGTATACAAAATATATTTCTCTCTGAATATCTGCGAGTAATTTTTCTAAAATGACAAAAAGTAAATTAAATTGATCCATGATAAAAAAAATTGTATTATTTGTCTTAGTTACGAATTATTGACAGTTATTCAAATGGAAAAGTATTTTGAATACATTTTCATTCGAATATTGAACATCCCTGTTTAAATTAACAAGAGCAATATTGCTTTTTAAATTACATTATTAGGTACTTTTGTAAATAAATTTTAATGATAACAGATATTTGCTAAACACGAAGAATATTCGCAGTTTGGGTGATTTTTTTTTTAATCTCAGTGTCTTAAGATTGTACAAAAAGCATAATATTTACATAAACAATTTTTCAATATCAAAAAACTTATTTCTTTTACATAAAAAAAAATCATTATGTAATGCGTGCAGACTTTTTTTCATTCAATATTTAATTAAATGTGAACAAAGATTTTTTTAATTGTCGTGTAAATTATTATAAATAATTTTTATATTTCAATGAATTTCAATCTAATTTATGATATTTTACGTGAGTTATAGCAAAATGTAAATTTATGAAAATATTCAAAATGCCATAAAATCCGAACCCCTTTGCCGATCATTACGAAATTTGGTACGTAGGAACGCTAAGTACTATTTTTAGTCTATAGAAAATTTCGATTGATTCGGTAATATTTAACGTGAGTTAGAGAAAAACGTAAATTTTTCGAAAAATTCGAAAACCCATGAAAACCAAACCTATTTATAGATTCATCCCAAATTCAATATCGAGCCTTCTTTACCATGGCTTCATTTGTAAAAAATTATTTAGCTCGATCGCTACAAATTTGCGGAAGTTAGAGAACCTACAGATGTTTTTCTAAAAATTCAAAATTGAATTAAAAATAATCTTACGTTTGAATTTTTTTGAAAATTATCACAAACAAAGGGGTTAACCTGCCCCACGTGTGTGCAAAATTTCACCTCGATTGATAAAGCCGTTCTTTAGATATTTAAGTTTGAATTTTGCACACACACACATACACTGATAAAAAAGAATCTTAGAAAATTACAGTACCAGACTGGAAGTTTTTATTCACAACCTGTGCCACAAATTTCTTGTCCATCTGTATTAAATATTTAAAGTAACAATACTGAAAAAGATGTGAGGAATTTGTAAATGTACTATTACAAAATCCTAGGAATTTACATTCTGTATTTTTTTTCGCTTGTCGTTTGTAAATTTTGTGCACATGTTTATTGTAAAATCAAAAGCCACCTACAATGAAAACAAAGTTCGATTTTCTGGAATTCATGTTGAAAATTTATTATCTGCATTCAACATTTTTGTTCCCAAAACGCATGGACATGAACATACGTCTCGATAACTCCATGATGATGATCTTGTAATTTTTTTAACAAATATAAAAGTCCTGCATATGAATTTACAAATTGGTCAACGAATATTAAAGACTTAACTGAAGTTTTACAATTTTGGTCATGTAATAACTAGATTACAACAGAAGTTTTGTAATTTTCATAGAAATATTTGAAAAATTAATATTCACGTACAGACATTTGCTCTACTATTGTTAATTTTACAGTGAATGTTGTTCTAATAATTATTTAACACACCAATTTTGTAAATTTCATATTATTAGTCACAGTAAATTTACAACCTTTTTTAACAGTGTACATACATTTTTTTAAACCAAACTTTTCTCACCGTTTCGGACCATTCTGAGTATCCTGATGTGAAAATCTGGGGAAACAATTTTTTTCACGAAAACAAAGCTTCCTCTATGAGGAAGCAAAATATGGCACTTTTTTTTAACCAGTCTAATGTAGAAGGTAATTTCAAAGCTTATATTCAGTAAAGTATAGAGCTGTAAAAAATGTCATATCGGTTTTGTGTCGTATAGAGAAAAACATTGTATGTTAAAAAAAACTCTTGCACTGATTTAATGGTGATATTACTATATGTGTTCTGTGAACGAAGTTCCGAGCTTTGGTTACTTTTCACTGGCCTTTTATCCGATACTATGCCTCGGCTTCTGGCTTTGTTGCCTAACGAACACAACATTATTTTTTCAATTAAATTATTTTCCTCTGTTTTTCTGTCAATTTAATTTGGTGCACGGTTTTACGAATTAATGAAAGTAGCAAATAGAATGTCAAATTATGTTAAGTAATTTCGAAGCTTATTTTAATGGATGGATATAGAATTAGAAATCTATCAAATTGAACAAATCTACAATTCCTGATTAGAGATGTGAACGATAAATCTGACTGATAATTTTACCGTATTTATATCGTAAAAAATTTTGAAATTTATATATGGATATATATATTTTTTCTCATTACTTAAGAGAAAAAGCTAGCTGACAATCGAAATTGTCACGTTGCTTTCCCCTTAATTTCTATAACTTCTCTGAAAATTCTGTTTTTCTTATTTTTTAATATTATGTTTGGCTTCTCCGTAAGAATAAAGAATCCACGTTCCAGGATAAAAAATCCAGGTTTATACTGTAACATTGAGTCTCGTAATGGGAAATCAGTGTGTGGATTTTGTTTATTTTTGGGCACAAATTGAAGGTTTTTGGTATAGCAAGTAAAAAAAAATTAACATTTGTTCCAAATTTCAAAAAATTTGAAAATAATGAAATTTGATTTCAAAAAATTTTTAAACTAAAAAATTTCGAAATTCCAAAAAATTCCGAAATTCCATAAAATTACAAAATTCCAAAAAAAAATCAAAATTCCAAAAAAATACAATATTTCAAAAAAATTCAAATTCCAAAAAAATTCAAAATTCAAAAAAAAATTGAAAATTCAAAAAAAAAAATCGAAATTCCAAAAAAAAACATAATTCCAAAAAAATTCAAAATTCCAAAAAATTTAAACATTCTAAAAAATTTCTAAATTCTAAAAAATTTAAGAATCCCAAGAATTTCAAAATTCCAAAAAATTTCAGAATTCCAAAAAAATTCCAAAATTCCAAAAAAAAATTCCAAATTCCAAAAAAAACAATTCCAAAAAAATTCAAAATTTCAAAAAATTTCAAAATTCCAATAAATTTATAAATTCTAAAAAATTTAAGAATCCCAAGAATTTCAAAATGCTAAAAAATTTAAGAATCCCAAGAATTTCAAAATTCCAAAAAATTTCAGTATTCCAAAAAATTTCAGAATTCCAAAAAAATTCAAAATTCCAAAAAATTTCAAAATCCAAAAAAAAATCAAAATTCCAAAAAAAAATCAAAATTCCAAAAAAAATCACAATTCCAAAAAATTTCCCAATTCCAAAAAATTTCAAAATTCCAAAAAATTCAAAATTCCAAAAAAAATCATAATTCCAAAAAAATTCATAATTCCAAAAAAATTCAAAATTCCAAAAAATTTAAAAATTCTAAAAAATTCAAGAATCCCAAAAATTTCAAAAATTCAAAATTTCACAATTCCAAAAAATTTCAAAATTTCAAAAAAACTCAAGATTTCAAAAAAATTCATAATTTTGGAAACTACAATTTGTTTTGAAATCAAATTGGTCAAGACTTTCGAGCGAGTGGTATCAAGTACAAATATCGTTAAAAATGTGAAAGTAAGAGCGTGATGTGATTTTATAAAAAACTCAAATTGTCATAATTTTGGAACTACTTAATGGATTCGTGCCAAATTTGAACTCAGTCTTTGTCTACCCACACAATATATGTGTACCAAATTCCAGAGCGATATCTTGAAAATTGCGTACGCCATCGTGGTAACAAGAAACCGAACATACACACACACATACAGACATTTCTTACAAATAATTTTTCTCGACGTTTTAGAGCCTTTTGAGCATCCTGAGATGAAAACCTGTAAAAAAAGTTTTTTTACGAAAACAAGCTTCCCTTACGGGGAAGCAAAATAATACGTGACCGCTTTCAAAATTATCACATTGGACATAAAATCATATGGTTTCCTAGTGATTCAAAATTTCATCAAAACACTGTGAATTTACGACAAAATGTTGCGGCGTTTTTACCAACAAAAAAAACCCGTTTCATAACTACACAAGGGGAAATTTACAACTTTTTAACCGGTAATAATTTCTCATATAAATACGTGAGTTTAAAATATTTATACGGTAAAATTACAAAAAAAAAAAAAAAAAATGATGACCGGTCACATTTATTCAGGTGATTATTACCAGTTTTTATGATAAATTTACGAGCAATTTTCGCGAGAGTATTTTCTCAAGCGTAAAATATTAAAATAAATGAAAACATGGTAAATTAACCGAAAATAAAAATACCGGTATTTTCACATCTCTACTTCTGACTGATTTAGGTCGCGACTTATCTATCTGTCTCTTTTTCGGAAAAGCTCCGAGCTTTAGTCGCTTTTTCCACTGACCCCGTTCTTCCATCCGACTCCATGCTTCTATTCCTGGCTTTGTTGCCCGAGTCCTGAAAAATTTAATAGCTGATTACTGTCCTAGAAATCCAACAGCAATTCATTATTCATTATTAAACGAAGGTAGTCAGCAGTGGATAGAATATTAACACAGCTTATTATTTTTTAAAACAACAAGATTCGAATGCTTGGCATTTAAAGCAAAACCTTTGAATTTGACATGCCGTACATGAAAAATTACTACTATTTGAGTTATAATTCTGTTCATTGCAGTAAATCGAGCATCATTTGAAATATGAATGGCTATTTCCTGGTGTACACTGTTATTTTTATGGTGGAAACCAAGAAAAGTGAACATTTCAGTAAAAATGGCGGTGTATTTCAGTATTTTTTCTCTTCCATTTATTGAAAAAAAGCATTCATGTGTTGACGTAATACATCACGAAAAATCGAATGTATTTGCTCTTAAAAAATTAGATGTTATTCCAGTAATTTTTGCTTCCTCATAGAGGAAGCTTTGTTTTCATGAAAATTTTTTTTTTTCGAGATTTTCATGTCAGTACACTCAGAATGGGCCAAAACGTCGAGAAAAGTGATTTAGAAAAAATGTCTGTATGTGTGTATGTGTGTATGTGTTCGAGCGATATGGCTCAAATTTGGCACGCAAGTGGAGTAGTTGCTCCGCTTTGAATGTTGACATTTTTGAAAAAAAAAAAATCAGTCATTTTGATTTTATGGTACTTTTAATTTTTTGAAAAAAGGGCGTGGTCGCTCTAGCTTTCGTAAAAATTAGACGATTTTGCTAAATAGTTGTTTATAAATAAATATACGTTCAATGTTGTTTGGCATTGCATTTGGGCGAAATCGGTAAAGCGGTTTAGATTTGATAGATGTTTGAATTTTTATAAAAAATTTTTTTTTTTTATAAATCACGTCGAATTTCACCAATTTAACCGAAATGTTTTACAGACGAAAAGGAACATGCTGCTATGACACGTACCAAATTTGACGATGATCGGTAAAGTGGTTCAGATTTTACGACATTTTGAAATTTACAAAAAAAAAAAACGATTTTCGCTGTAGCATCAGCAAACGTTGATAATGCGAGACAAATGTTTGTACTCAATGGAAATAAGAATGCAAAGTAGAAATTTACACATTGCTTCATATATAATTTTTATTTTTTTTAATTTATAATGACCGCTTGTCCCAAAATAGAATTGCTCATAACTCTCGAACGGCGTGACGAATCGAGATGAAAATTTACACAAAAGAGGAGGATAAACTCCGTTTTCGTTATTTTGATTAAGGTAGTCCTTGCGCATTAAGCTGAGGTCAAATAAGTTTTCGAAAACTGGGAGGGAATTGCAAACACTTTTCGCCAATATAAACAAGGCTGCAAAGTAGAACTTTGCAAATTGCTTCCTCATTATTGTTGGATTTTTACAAAGCTTTCTCTATGAGGAAGCCAAAATAGATTAACATGCTTCCTCATAGAGGTAGATTTGTAAAAATCCAACAATAATGAGGAAGCAATTTGCAAAGCTCTACTTTGCAGCCTTTTTCCTTCAGTGTAAGTAAATAAATCGTTGAAACAAAAAAAGGATGCAAAGTAGAACCTCGCACATTGCTTCCTCATTATTTTTCGCGTTTTACAAAGCTACTTCTATGAGGAAGTATGTTTTCAATTTTTGGCTTCCTCATAGAGGAAGCTTTGTAAAACGCGAAAAATAAAGAGGAAGCAATGTGCGAGGTTCTACTTTGCATCCTTGTTTTAATTAGATAAATATACATGTTGTGGATTCGCTTTTTCTATTTCGTTATTACGTTATTTCGTGATTATTAGAGCGTTTCCGAAAGTGAATTTGATAATGTATATTTTGAAAAATAATTCAACATTCCATAAAATCAAAAATTTCATACCGTTCGTGACTAAATTATACATATATAATGGCTGAATATTGTTTCATTTATATACAAAATTTGAGCTCGCTATCTTAAGTTTTGCAAAAGTTACAATAGAGCGATAATGTCAATTTTTTGAAAAATTCAAAACATCATAAAACTTTAACGGTTCAACCGATCTTAACCAAATTCAATAGCGATCACCGGCTCATGAAAGCTCACATTCATACCAATTTTAAGATTAATATCTCGAAAATTGAAAGAGTTATCGCGTAAACAGACATTTTTCAAAATATTAAAAAACGCGTAATAATTAACGATGAAGTGCATTTTAACAAAAATCTGTATGAACGATGAGGCTTGATCCCTCTATCTATGGTCTCAATTTCAGCTTAATATCTCAAGGCATTCCCGAGTTATAAAAGCTTACATTTTTCGATCGTGTAACATACACACATACACACGCACACGCACGCGCACACGCACACGCACACGCACACGTACACGCACACGCACACGCACACGCACACGCACACGCACACGCACACGCACACGCACACGCACACGCACACGCACACGCACACGCACACGCACACGCACACGCACACGCACACGCACACGCACACGCACACGCACACGCACACGCACACGCACACGCACACGCACACGCACACGCACACGCACACGCACACGCACACGCACACGCACACGCACACGCACACGCACACGCACACGCACACGCACACGCACACGCACAAGCACACGCACACGCACACGCACACGCACACGCACACGCACACGCACACGCACACGCACACGCACGCACGCACGCACGCACGCACGCACGCACGCACGCACGCACGCACACACGCACACGCACACGCACACGCACACGCACACGCACACGCACACGCACACGCACACGCACACGCACACGCACACGCACACGCACACGCACACGCACACGCACACGCACACGCACACGCACACGCACACGCACACGCACACGCACACGCACACGCACACGCACACGCACACGCACACGCACACGCACACGCACACGCACACGCACACGCACACGCACACGCACACGCACACGCACACGCACACGCGCACGCACACGCGCACGCGCACGCGCACGCGCACGCGCACGCACACGCGCACGCACACGCGCACGCGCACGCGCACGCGCACGCACACGCACACGCACACGCACACGCACACGCACACGCGCACGCGCACGCACACGCACACGCGCACGCACGCGCACACGCACACGCGCACGCGCACACACACACACACACACACACACACACACACACACACACACACACACACACACACACACACACACACACACACACGCGCGCGGGCGCGCGCGCGCGCGCACGCGCGCACGCACGCACGCACGCACGCACGCACGCACGCACACACGCACACACACACGCACGCACGCACATACAGACATTTTTTCTAAATCACTTTTCTCAACGTCTTGGCCCATTCTTTGTTTACTGACATGAAAACCTCGAAAAAAAAACATTTTCATGAAAAGAAAAATCACAAAAATTCTGATCTCTCACAAGCTGTAACTTTGACCGACAAGAATCGATACGAATCAAATGATATCTAGTCCAGCATCGACAACTTTTGTCCCGGACCATCGATAAAGCGGATAGCTTTGAGAGTGAAATATCACACCGATTTGACGAACGTATAGGGCAAATCGTAGAAAGAAAGTTGTGGCAGCGTTGGCATTCGAGTATAGCGATATTGTATCGAGAGGTATTCCACGCTCTGAGAGTATCAAGTCGCGTCGAAATTGTCGATCATATTTCAGTCGTTGGTTGCAACAGCAGCAACGCTGGACAGAAACATCGGTGGATGCGCCAGTTGGTTTAAATTAGCGAGAGTCTAGACGCCTCGCGAATACCATGGAATACGCGTCATACTCTGCGCTTCCTTGTGGACCTCGTGGCAAACTCAAGCTCGAGCTAAACTCGATGATTCAGTCGTACAAAACGACTTACCTCGACGTATTAACGGTCTGAAAAAGAAAAGAAAATAACTGATGTCAGAGATATTTTGCGATTCCGCGTTATTATCTTCGATTCGCTGATACGTACATACGTGTTTCTCGTAATCGCGACAGCGACTCAAGTCGTCAAAACGATATCAACTCGTTCGTTTGCACCGCGTCGATTTGGTCCTATCGTTTCGTGTAGTTTTCTGTACACAAACGGAGAGGAATGAAATAACTTTGATTAATGTTGTTCCTTATGTAGTGCGGAACGGTCTCGTTTTGTCGAGTTCCATAAAATGTATATCGGGCGTTCCATGTCAACTTGACAATTGACCCTTTATATTTTTAAGGGATCTTTCCAGTGTGACGGCCCGAAAAATAGCCTATTTTCACGATTTTTTTTCGGACGGTTACTATACGCCGATCAATCTGAAAATTTTATGACATATATAGGTAATCGTGAATGGCAGAAAATGATTTTTTATAAGACGATTTTTATTGTTTAAATATTTTTTTTTAATTGTTGAAAATAATGTTGATAAAAAAGATAGTCTCATGGTGGACATCCTAGGGGTCGCAAATTTGATCGAAAAAAAACGCAAAGGATTATTAATTAGTATGCGATTGGCTATCGCGCTATGGAGGCTTTTTTAAAATCAAAATTGACAAAATGGCGGCGGTTTGAATAAAAAGTACCGATTTTAGCCGTTTTTTTCGACAGTTTTTCTTTAAAAAAAAGGCTGCAAAGTAGAACTTTGCAAATTGCTTCCTCATTGTTGTTGGATTTTTACAAATCTATCTCTATGAGGAAGCATGTTAATCTATTTTGGCTTCCTCATAGAGGAAGCTTTGTAAAATGCGAAAAATAATGAGGAAGCAATGTGCAAGGTTCTACTTTGCATCTTTGTTTAAATTAGATAAATAAACATGTGAATTCCCTTTTTTTATTTCGTTATTCCATTATTCTGTTATTATTAGAGCGTTTCCGAATGTAAATGTGATAACGTATATTTTTGTTAAAATAATTCAACATTCCATAAAATCACAAATTCCATACCGTTTGTCACTAAATTATACATATATAATGGCTGAATATTGTTTCAGTTATGTACAAAATTTGAGCTCGCCATCTCAAGTTTTGCAAAAGTTACAATAGAGCGATAATGTCAATTTTTTAAAAAATTCAAAATTCCATAGAATCTGAACCACTTTACGGATTCGAGCCAAATTCAATACCAAACAGCATTGAGTGCACCTACTCTTATAACCAACGATTTAGCAAAATAGACTAAATTTTACGAAAGTTAGAGCGACCACGTCCTTTTTTCAAAAAATTCAAAACGGCATAAAATCGAAATTTTCGCACGGATTTTGTCGAAAATTGGTACAGTTGAAGAGGGTCTGCTGCTACACTAGTGTGTCAAATTTGAGCGCGATATACAAAACCGTTCTTGAGTTATCAGCGTTCGAATTTTCGGAGTTGTATACATACAAGAGATTGTATACATGAAGATCCCTTAAGTGGACTTATTCCTGTTTTTTTGACTTGCAATACTCGAAAAATGGCAAAGAATAAATAAAAATTTATATTAATTATATTATTATTAAATATTATTATATTATATTTTTATCAATAAATTATGTTATTAAAAACAGATAAATTGTAAAAATTTGATTCAAATTGTTTCAATTTTCGAGATTAATCTCGAAAATTTATATTTGGTTTTGGATCCTGAAGCGAAAAAATCATAATAGTACTTTTTGATGTGACCTTTTTTTCGACGATGTCAATGAAAAAAGGTGTTGGTATATTTGGTTTTTTAAGAAATTTTTTCTTCGGTAAATTGAAGGATAATATTTTTACATATACTTTTTACTTTTACTATACATACAATTCAAAAAATGAAATAGTATTTTTTTTTTCTTCATTTTTTAGAAATAACATTATTAATGATTACATCACTGAATGCGAAGAAAATATGTTAAACATACTATTTTCTTTTTCAAGTTAAATGTATATATTTCAGTATGTCCATAAAAATTATCAAAAAAAAATTATTCTACAATTTTCCGCGAATAAAATCTCTTATAAAAGAATTTACTACTACCTTTTTATCTTTGATGTCGTCGAAAACAAGGATACGTCAAAAAGTATCACTTGGATTTTTTGTATTCAGGAAAAGAAGAAATTAAAATTTTCGTGATTTTATTGAGTTTTTTTACTGTGACATTTTTTTTTTTCACTTTTAACATTGACAATTGTCCGATGACAAGGTATAAAAAAAGATTTCATCCATTTTTGGCCGTGTTTTGGGTAATAGAAGCCAAAGGAACAAGTCTAATTAAAAATATGAAGGGTCAAACATTTATCGATTTGGCTTGGAATGCCCTGTATACTTTTTCTTGTTTTGCAAAAATGCACCGGAATTTATAATGTGAAGTATGCAAATTTGATGGAGAATTAATTTTAAAAAATATAAAAGGGTTTATCAAATTATTTCTTTTTCCTTTTTGTTAAATTATTTTCTTTTATATTTCTAAAATCATGATTGAAAATTTTTTAATTTGTCAATTATGAAATTTTGCAATTCTCGAAAAAACGTGTTCAGAATTGAAAAAAAAAACTAAAAAACTTACATTACGAAAAATCAGAGAATTAATTCTGTACGAAAAAAAAAAAAAATTGTTTTGAAGTTTTTAAACGATTTTTCTTCTAACTTATTAATGGATATAAAAAATTATTATTTTACACATCTACATTAATTTCGTCAATGTTTTGTTTACATTTAATTTGTCAATGTATCCTTAAATACCATACCAAATTTTATTATCCATATCCTGTAATTATTAAATCCAACTCTGATAATTAAAAAATTAATTATTCGGATTCTTTTTCCTCCGCGTAATGTGACCCAATTTCAGTACAAAAATGCCTTTTCAACGGTACTATTATTATTTGGAATTACATTATTCCCAATGTAAAAGTTATTTAATATTCGATGACGCACTTAAAAATTTATTACATATTACAAATTTATATACATATAACTATGAATTTTCATACATCGTCAGAGAAATATTTTAAATAGTCGTATTAATTGATGCCCAGTATACCGAAATTGATATACAGTTTGCGTTCCAAACATCATATCGTGTTTTTAATATAAATGAAGTTCAAATTTTACAACAAGTAAAATGAATTTTCATTTTTTTTTGTATATTAAATTTAATTTCCTACAGTAAAAATACAGAATATTCAATTACTATACAGTCCATGAATTCTTCAAATATTTTTATAAATAACTTTTATTTATATATTTATATTTATTTATTATTTAATTTAATATTATAATAATGATATTAAATAAAGATTCTAAAACCGAATAGGCAAGAATGACTAATAAATATCTATCTATCTATCTAATCATATTAAATAATACTATAATTTTTTTAAATAAATCCTTTAATTTATAAATAATAATTATAAATAAAATATTAATATATTTAATTTATAATTATTATTTATCAATCAAATAATTTACTTTAACAAATTATAGTAGATAGATAGATATGTTTTTTTTGCATATACAGAAATACAAGATTCATAATACACAGGGATCTGAGTAGTTTTAGAGTTTTTGGTTTTTTTTTTGTGTCGTAATTTCTATGAGTTTGCCAACGAAGCTCGTAACTTAAAACAACTAGGCAGAAAGTAATTATAGTATTATTACTATAATTGAAAATTAAATTTTTTTTTAAATTATAGTACTATTACTATAATTTTTTTACACGATAACATTTTTCAATAAACTATTTAATTTATAAATAATAATTATAAATAAAATATTAATATATTTAATTTGTAATTATTATTTATAAATTAAATAACTTATTAAAAAATGTTATAGTATAAAAAATGATAGTAATAATACTATAACTTCTTTTTAATTTTTTTAAATTTTGAATTATAGTAATAATACTATAATTACTTTCTGTCTAGTTGTTTTAAGTTACGAGCTTCGTTGACGAACTCATAGAAATTACTACACAAAAAAAAACTCTAAAACTATTTATTATATTATATAAATTATTTAATAAATTTATGAATTAAATAATTAAATAATTTATGAGTAATAATTATAAATAAAATATTAATGTATTTAATTTATAATTATTATTTATAAATTAAATAATTTATTTAAAAAAATTATAGCAGATAGATATGTTTATTTTGCATATACAGGAATACAAGATTCATAATGCACAGGGATCTGCGTAGTTTTAGAGTTTTTTTTGTCGTAATTTCTATGAGTTTGCCAACGAAGCTCGTAACTTAAAACAACCAGACAGAAAGTAATTATAGTATTATTACTATAATTGAAAATCTAAAAAAAAAAATTTTTAATTATAGTACTATTACTATAATTTTTTTACACTATAACATTTTTCAATAAACTATTTAATTTATAAATAATAATTATTAAAAAATGTTATAGTATGAAAAAATTATAGTAATAATACTATAATTACTTTCTGTCTAATTGTTTTAAGTTACGAGCAAAAAAAAAACTCTGAAACTGTTTATTATATTATATAAATTATTATTTATAAATTATTTAATAAATTTATAAATTAAATAATTATATAATGTATGAATAATAATTATAAATAAAATATTAATATATTTAATTTATAATTATTATTTATTATTTATAAATTAAATAAATAATTATTAATTAATAATTTATAATTATTATTTATTATTTATAAATTAAATAATACATTAAAAAATGTTATCGTATAAACAGTGAGTTTCAAAGTATAATAAGACGTTTGCAACTTCTGCCGGGCGACTGGACTAATTCCAGTGTTTCTCAAGCCATCGAATTACTTCGAAGGTAGCATAGGTCGTCAGCAGCAGCAGCAGCAGCAGCAGCAGCAGAAGCAGCAGCAGCAGCAGCAGCTGGTTCTCTCTTCTCGGCTAAAGGAAAACGCACAGCGTGGAGCGCGTGGTACGTTCGTTCATCGAGACGCTACGCTGCTCGAGATGCTCGAGAGGAGGCGCTGTGATCGCATGGCCGCCCCTCAGTGCTCGCGAGCCTCGCTCGGTGCGTGTTACGTCTCGCCGCGAATGCTCCACCTTTTTACCAATTTACTTTACAATTGTTGAGAAAGAAAAAGCGAAAAAAAATTCAAATAAACAAGCAAACGAAAAACGCGCAAAAAAAGAAGAAAAAAAAAAAAAACAAGTATCAGCAACACGTATTTCCGTCTTCGATAATCCGTCCAAAGGCCTTTTCGCAATTGCAAGTCTCTCTCGGGTTAAAATCCTATCGCCTGGATCGTTTATACGTCCCGTTTTCTCCTAGTGGGTTTACACATCGAGAAAGAGGAGTTGAAAAAGAGGAATCGAAGCATCAGCATCAGTAGCGGCAGCGTTCAATTTTCGTCGTCGTGTTTCTCAGTGAGAGCCAGTGAGTGAAGCAAGTGAGAGCCTCTCGTGAGTGTATGAGTTTCGCCTACGATCAGAGGCATTCCCTGTCTATTGCGGCGCCGTCGCCGCGTTCTCTTAGTGTTTGTGTCTGTGTGAACGTGCGTGCATGTCTCTCCGGTGACGAATAAGCAGTTATTACGACAGAGTTTCAAAGCTGTCCTGTATTCCAGCCTCACAGTGATATCCACAGGAAAGAAGAAGAAACAAAGAAAAAATATTCTTCAAATATAAAAGGCGGAGGGGGTCGTATATATCTTCGTTGCAGAAACAGCTCAAAAATTTCCAGCGTGGTGTCGCTCGTCTACCTGCCATCATAGTTGGGGCGCAGGTGTTTCCAAACGGCCAAACGACTCGTAAAAATACAAATCGGAGCACCCAAAACGGGATCTCAAAAAATAGTTGAAAAACAGCGTCGTCGTTGTCGTCTCGCTGGCGCCACTGTTTCCTCTTGTGACACACGCCACTTGTTTCCTTCTAAAGCCGATGAAAATCCTCGTGTCCTCCTCGTGTAATCGACGCTTCTGTCATCGACGAATTTGATTCAAACGAAAACGCAACCCAAAGCAACATTCCTTGGCTGTGTATTGGCTTCTCTTTCCCCTCGTTCTTCTCTCTTTCTTACACACAAGCTGTAAGGAGCATGTGCCTTTTCAATGAGCTTTTCCGCGCGGTATCTGACTCAGTCGCATAAATAAATGCAGCATCTTGTTTACCGGCTGTGAATCATCAGGAATTTTCACGATTAGCTCATCAATTTTTTTTTTCCTTCGCTTCGCTTCGTGTATATCGTCTTCTCCTGCCATAAACCTACGAAAAAAAAGAAAATAGAGGTATAAATAAAATAAAAAGACGATAGGTGCGTCGGCGTTTGTTTTATGAATACGAAATATCGAGAATCGCAGTGCAAACGACGTGAGAGAACGGATGAAGAAGCATGAATGATCTCTCGGCTGTTGGTTCATATTTGAGGTACAGAGATTCGTGCCGGTGGATCGCAAGAAGCTTGGACGGTATCGCCAATTTTTCTTGTTTATTTGCTATTGCGCAGAAATGTATAAACGCCACGAAGTTCGGTAATTTTCCTCTAACGTCATTACATTTACCAACCTCAAGATCGTCACAGAATTTATCATATTCTCGCTGGAATTTATTGAGGATGCGGCTGATATTTTGCAAGATAAATTTTCGTACGTTGTTGAAGAGTATTACGCATTATTGAGGCGAATAATGCCATCGATTGTAGGCGAATAGAACGAATTTTGAGCGGTAACCAAAGTATAAGACGAAGATCATCATCCTGGAGCATCGATTGATCAGGATTGATCTGTTAGCCGGGAGGAAGCGCTCGGCGATGTCGATTCGCGTGAGCGGTGGCGTTTACCTGGTTCCTACATCAGGACTCCAGGAGTCCAATGAAAAATCCGACAGTAACGCCAATAGCGATCAGAACAATCAACAGCAGCCTCAGCATCAGCAGCAACAGCAACAGATACAACAACAGCATCATCATAATCATCAGGGAAAGACTGTGACTATTGTCGCTGGTCCACAGCGAAGCAATAGCCTGGATTATTTGAATTTCGAGGAAAAACGACAGTTAATTGCCTCCTCGTTGTCACTCAGCGATTTTCTTGCACACGGACCAGCTGCAGCTGCTGCAGCTGCGGCTAAAGAAGTCGCAGCCAATACTGTTGTCATCGGTGAGTTTCGGGAGATAAACACTAAAATAACAATATCAAAAACATTAGAACCGATACATTTTTCAATAGCGACGTGTGATCAAAGATAAAACGAGTTACAATTTTAATGAGAACAAGATAAGAAAGATAGGAGAGAAAAATCGACGTTCGGAGGAAAATTTCATTTTTTTTTTGTAAGTTCTTAGCATCGACACGTTACTGCGACTTTTGATCAGAGATTTAGTCATCTAAAGGGATTTTTTTAGCAGGATTTTAGCAATTTGCAGTTAATACTGTTGTCATCGGTGAGTTTCGGGAGATAATCACTAAAAAAACAATATAAAAAACATTAGTACCGATACATTTTTCAATAGCGACGTGTGATCAAAGATAAAACGAGTTACAATTTTAATAAGAACAAGATAAAAAATAAAGGAGAGAAAAATCGACGTTCGGAGGCAAATTTCATTTTTTTTTTTAAGTTCTTAGTGTCGAGACGTTACCGCGACTCTTGATCAGAGATTTAGTCATCTAAAGGGATTTTTTTAGCAGGATTTTAGCAATTTGCAGTTAATACTGTTGTCATCGGTGAGTTTCGGGAGATAATCACTAAAAAAACAATATAAAAAACATTAGTACCGATACATTTTTCAAAAGCGACGTGTGATCAAAGATAAAACGAGTTACAATTTTAATGAGAACAAGATAAGAAAAATAGGAGAGAAAAATCGACGATCGGAGGAAAATTTCATTTTTTTTGTAAGTTCTTAGCCACGAGACGTTACCGCGACGCTTGATCAGAGATTTAATCATTTAAAGGGATTTTTTAGCAGGATTTTAGCAACTTGCAGTCAATACTGTTGTCATCGGTGAGTTTCGGGAGATAATCACTAAAAAAACAATATAAAAAACATTAGTACCGATACATTTTTCAAAAGCGACGTGTGATCAACGATAAAACGAGTTACAATTTTAATGAAAACAAGATAAGAAAGATAGGAGAGAAAAATCGACGTTCGGAGGAAAATTTCATTTTTTTGTAAGTTCTTAGCCACGAGACGTTACCGCGACGCTTGATCAGAGATTTAATCATTTAAAGGGATTTTTTAGCAGGATTTTAGCAACTCGCAGTCAATACTGTTGTCATCGGTGAGTTTCGGGAGATAATCACTAAAAAACAATATAAAAAACATTAGTACTGATACATTTTTCAATAGCAACGTGTGATCAAAGATAAAACGAGTTACAATTTTAATGAGAACAAGATAAGAAAGATAGGAGAGAAAAATCGACGTTCGGAGGAAAATTTAATTTTTTTGTAAGTTCTTAGCCACGAGACGTTACCGCGACGCTTGATCAGAGATTTAATCATTTAAAGGGATTTTTTTAGCAGGATTTTAGCAATTTGCAGTCAACACTGTTGTCATCGGTGAGTTTCGGGAGATAATCACTAAAAAAACAATATAAAAAACTTTAGTACCGATACATTTTTGAATAGTGACGTGTGATCAAAGATAAAACGAGTTACAATTTTAATGAGAACAAGATAAGAAAGATAGGAGAGAAAAATCGACGTTCGGAGGAAAATTTAATTTTTTTGTAAGTTCTTAGCCACGAGACGTTACCGCGACGCTTGATCAGAGATTTGGCCGTTTAAAGGGATTTTTTTAGCAGTATTTTAACGACGTTTTACTCTCTCAGGTGATTTACAGCTGCTGAGTCACTTTGCGAATACTTTCATCGTTTGGTTGGGACGTTGGCTACTACTATGTTCTTCGATGTTGCGTAGAACGCGAGGCGTGGCGCGAGCCCAAGGGCAGGAAACAGTCGAGCTAGCGAAGCAAGTGTGATACTGCTATATACTCTCTTGCCAAGGGGAAAAGACGGCTCTCAACTCTCTTCTGTCTCTCTTCCTTTTTTCTTTCTCGCTTTCTCTCGTATTCCTTCCGTCGATTCCTCGACTCGGAGTCAAAGAACTCTCGGCCCCGGCTTGTGGGCTTGTAAACAAAACCGCCCTACGTGTTTACTATGCCACGTATGTGCATTTTGTACATACATATTTATGTCGCAGACAGCGCACAATGGGCAGTTTATGCATCAAAGTCGCACGGCGATTCTGAGACTGATTTTTAAAATGTATATTGTATATTGAGGGAAAAGGTTCTGCACCCGGAGGGAGATATTTATTACTTGAACTTCTATTGTATCATATTCGTTACATTGAAGGCTTTTTTTTTTTAACACGATCATTTTATTCCTCGAATTTTAGATAAATTTAAAAATAGTGTAATTTCATTAGTAATAACATTTTTTCCATCTCAGATTTCCCACTATTTTGATTGAAAAAAGCCCAGTATTTGAAAAAAATTGAAAAGGTCAAGCGCTGGTCCGTTCAAGGGACAATATCTGAGATTTAAAAAAAATGGTTGACAAGTATTTTCACACATTTTCGTAATTGTAAGAATTACAATTTAATTATTCTATTAGATATATTATTTTTCAATATTTTCGTAAGAATGAGTTGGGATAAATTTTTGTTTTTAATTTTCATCTATTAAATTCCATTAAAAATTGTGATCTCTTCCAATTCTGCATACAACTTGATATTCATACCAACGATAATACATAGAATCCCAAAAATTTTGAAATTTAAAAATTCCGACACAAGAACTGTTTTAACAATCGGACTGAAATTATGCAAACATGTGAAACAGGTCGACGCCATTGTTTGTGGTAATTTTCAAAAAAATTCAAAAATATTTTTAAATTTTATTTGATTTTGCAATTTTCGAAAAATGTCTGTACGCTCTCTAGCATCAGCAAATGTTTAGCTATTAAGCTAAATAATTTTTTATGAATAAAGCTATGTTAAAGGAGGATCGGTATTGAATTTGGAACGAATCTGTAAAAAAGTTCGGTTTTTATGGGATTTTGAATTTTTTTAAAAATATTCGTTTTGCTCTAATTCACGCCAAATCTCACTAAACCAACTGAAATTTTCTACAGATGAGAAATAACATTCAGCTCTACTACCTACCAAATTTGGTCGTGATCGGTAAAGCGGTTTGGATTTTACGTAATTTTGAATTTTTCAAGAACTATATAGATAACGAAAAAAATTGCAAAATAGAACTATGCACATTTTTTCCTCATGGATTTACATTTTTTACAAAACTTCCTCTATGAGTCCAAAATTAATAAATAATCTTATTTATACAGTTTCCTTTATGAAAACTGAAAATTAATAAGGAAGCAATATGCAAAGTTTTACTTTGCAACTTTTTTTAAAAACATGATTGCAATAAATTTTCATAGCAAGTGAATATTTTTGCAGCTATTCATCACATCATAACTGCTGAATGTTTTTATTACAAAAAATAATACATTTCACTGTTAAAAAAGGTTGTAAATTTACTGTGACTAATAATATGAAATTTACAAAATTGGTGTGTTAAATAATTATTAGAACAACATTCACTGTAAAATTAACAATAGTAGAGCAAATGTCTGTACGTGAATATTAATTTTTCAAATATTTCTATGAAAATTACAAAACTTCTGTTGTAATCTAGTTATTACATGACCAAAATTGTAAAACTTCAGTCAAGTCTTTAATATTCGTTGACCAATTTGTAAATTCATATGCAGGACTTTTATATTTGTAAAAAAAAATTCCAAGATCATCATCATGGAGTTATCAAGACGTATGTTCATGTCCATGCGTCTTGGGAACAAAAATGTTGAATGCAGATAATAAATTTTCAACACGAATTCCAGAAAATCGAACTTTGTTTTCATTGTAGGTGGTTTTTGATTTTACAATAAACATGTGCACGAAATTTACAAACGACATGCGAAAAAAAAATACAGAATGTAAATTCCTAGTATTTTGTAATAGTAAATTTACAAATTCCTCAAATCTTTTTCAGTATTGTTACTTTATAAATTTAAAGAAATTTGTGGCACAGGTAGTGAATAAAAACTTCCAGTCTCGAACTATAATTTTCTCGGATTCTTTTTTAACAGTATTTTAAGGGGAGAAACACCTTTAGACGCACGAAAATTGGTCATTTTGTACGAATTTTTTTAAAGGTGATGAAATAATCTTATCATTCCGAAACTTTAACCTTATTTTATTAGATCTTTCAACATTTGAAAAACATTTTTATTTTTTTTTTACAACACAAAATCGCGATGTTATGAATTCTTCTTTCTGCCTGCTTTTCGGCGGCATCGAAAACTGCTGCATTTACAGTATTTTTTCGAGTGATCTGAATCAGAAAAATATTTTTTTTTTTCGTTTACTAACAATTATAGGAGAAGGATAAACCTATAAAATTATTTAAAAAGTATAAAATTAAATATCAAATAGACTTTTGAATGAAAAGCTCCAATTTTCGACTATTTTTTTCGACAATTGTCACCTCAAAAAATAATTTATTGAAGCGATATCCTTAAAGCTGTAGGTATATCCTTCCGTTAATGATATAGACAGAAACCTCCCAAAATTTCAGCTAGTTCGGTCGATAACTTTTTAAGCCGCAGCACGAGCAGTTTTTGAAAATGTAGTTTCAGGATAATCGCGAAATAACGCCACCATTTTGTGTTGTAAAAAAAAGAAAAATGTTCTTCAAATGTTAAAAGATCTAATAAAATAAGGTTAAAGTTTCAGAAACATAAGATTATTTTAACACATTTTAATAAATTCGTACAAAATGACTAATTTTCGGGCGTCCAAAGAGTTTTCTCCCCTTAACCCCTGGTGGAAAAAAATCTACAACTTTCTACGCCGTTTCAACAACAAATTACAAATTTCTACAACTAAGTACGAGATTTCAACAATTTGTTCATTTTGTAAAAAGTTGTAGAATTTTTCTACACGAAACTACAAGTTTTTGCAACTAATTACAATTTATTGCAACAAGAAAGTAGTTAATTGTAGTTTGTTGTAGAAATAACAATTTTCTATGAGAAAGTTAATACTTTCTACATTTGCATCAAACTTTAAAAAAAATTAAAAGTAGTAGGATTAGTTTCTCATAGGTTCTCATAGAAACTACAACGTTTTACAGCTAACTATAACTTAATAAAACAAAAAAATAGTTAGTTGTAGTTTGCCATAAAAATAACAACTTGCAATATCTGCAACAAACTTTTTAAAAAATTGAAAAAGTAATAGTAGTTTTTCATAGTTTCTCGTAGAAACTACAACTTTTTACTACTAATTAGAACTTAATATAACAAAAAAGTAGTTAGTTGTAGTTTGTCGTAGAAATAACAACTTTCTATAAGAAAGTATTACTTTCTACATCTACATCAAACTTTTTAAAAAATTGTAAGAGTAATAGGGGTAGTCTGATTTGTTCAAAATTTCCGTAATAAGTTGTAGTTAGTTGTAGAAAGTTATAGTAACTACAACTTTTTACGAAAATTTACAACCATATCAGTCCCTATGGGGTGTACAATTCCGTTATTAGTTGCAGTTAGTAGTAGTAACTTTGACAAGTTTGCAAATTTTCATATAAAGTTGTAGTTTTTCATTATTGTATATGCCCGAAATTAGCGTAAAATGTTGTAGAAATTACAACAATCTACAATCATGTTCCAAATCTCGCATTTTTTCATAGAAAGTTTTGAAAGTTGCATCGTTCCGTATAAAAAGTTGTAGTTTTAAGCTGTTTTCGCATAGTAAGTTGTAGTTTCCGCGTAATTATTCGGAGTAGAAAGTTTTAGAAATAGTGACGTTTGGGAGTAAAAAGTTGTAGAAATTTTTGCGCCAGGGACATTGCAATGAAAATGATTTCGAGTAAATTTTTCTTTTTAATCTTCATCTATTAAATTCCATACAAAGCCAACAATTAATATGTTAATTTTTATATTATTTTGTATTATGTCATATTTTAAATTATTTTATTATTATTAATGTTTTTGCAATTTTATAAAAACACACAAACAACACCTATTGTAAATGCGTACAGAGTGGCCAAATGGTTATTCATTTTGTTTGAATGTATCGAACCGAATTGACCAAGTTCTTCATTCCACAAAAATGAAGAACTCTTTAAATTCTGCATACGATATTCATATCGACGATAATACATAGGAATGCCAAAGAGTTTTGCAACTCAAGAATTCCGATAATAGGCTCGTATCTTCTACTAGATCGCGGGAATGTATAGCGTAAGCTAGACGTTGAGTATATTACATACGATAGTGTGTAGTGTCTTGAATAGCACGCTAGTGTGTTACGTATTGTATGGCTGTAAAAGCGGGGCGCGCGGGGTGTGTATAGTGAAAGAGGCAAAAGCAACGTTGCCGCAGAGAGGATCGAATGAGCGCGAGGAGACCGTGGGGATCAATTATGTACGCGTTACCCACGAGAGTAACTCTTTTTAGCGGGAATCAACGAGCATCTTCAACATCTCCAACGAGCAGCTAGATCGGTAATATACGAGTTGTTAAATGGCTGTTAGTAAGTAACTAGTCAAAGACGCAAGATACCGTCGTGCCTCACACTCTCGCTACCCATTTCCTCTCCCGTTTCGCAATACCGTTATTACGCGCCTCTCGTGTACTCGCGAGTACTATAATACGTACTCCCTGCACTTAGATAAGTCAGCTGCGCTGTCATACAGAGAGGAATAGTGACGGTGTGCGATAAAGAGAGAAAGGGTTTCGGTTTATATATATATATGTATATATAAATGGCAACAGCGCGGCGGAAATCATTCATTGAGCAGGGGAGACCCAGCCGAACAGACGGTCAGGACCGTGTTAGTCTGCCAGCATTGGTCCCCCCTTCGGCATTGGCAGACATCACTAATTCAATGTTATTCTCTCGAGTACACATAGGATTTTTTTTTATTTATTATTTTTTTATGTTTCACAAATGCAGTTATTGAATTTTGGTAATTATAGTAACTCAAAACGTTGTATAGCAGAGTTGTAAATGCCTGATACGTGTAGAAATAATGATGATGATACGATCAGCTCTATAATTATGATTTTGTAGTAATAACATGTAGCGATTGTAATACGATGATTAAACTTTGGAATGGCAAAAATTATTATTTTTCAATTAAAATTCACGGTAATTCTTTTGAAAAAATGGAAAAAAATAAGTAATGCATTAGTTATTTCTTCCATTTTTTTCAATATTTCTTGCAATATTAAAGCGAAAATTAGTATTTTTTTCAGCTATTCAAATGTTTACACTCTATTTTATAATCACTACGTATTATTATTAGGAAATCATAATTACAAAACAAATTGTACTGTAAATTATATCTCATGAATTAATGGGGATTTACAACTCTGTTGTATAGTCATTGGAAATTGAAGGAACATTGATTTTGTAGAGTAATAATGTTTTTATGCTTCACAAATACACAGTAATTGAATTTTAGTCATTTTAGTAATTCAAGGCGTTATATAGTCATTGAAAATTGAAGGAACATTGATTTAGTAGAGTAATAATTTTTTAATTCTTCACAAATGCACAGTAATTGAATTTTAGTCATTTTAGTAATTCAAGGCGTTATATAGTCATTGAAAATTGAAGGAACATTTATTTTGTAGAGTAATAATGTTTTTATGCTTCACAAATGCGCAGTAATTGAATTTTAGTCATTTTAGTAATTGAAGACGTTATATAGTCATTGGAAATTGAAGGGACATTGATTTAGTAGATTAATAATGTTTTTATGCTTCACAAATACACAGTAATTGAATTTTAGTCATTTTAGTAATTCAAGGCGTTATACAGTCATTGAAAATTGAAGGAACATTGATTTTGTAGAGTAATAATGTTTCTATGCTTCACAAATGCACAGTAATTGAATTTTAGTCATTTTAGTAATTCAAGGCGTTATATAGTCATTGAAAATTGAAGGAACATTGATTTTGTAGAGTAATAATGTTTTTATGCTTCACAAATGCACAGTAATTGAATTTTAGTCATTTTAGTAATTCAAGGGCGGTGTATAGTCATTGAAAATTAAAGGAACATTAATTTTGTAGAGTAATAATGTTTTTATGCTTCACAAATGCACAGTAATTGAATTTTAGTCATTTTAGTAATTCAAGGCGTTATATAGTCATTGGAAATTGAAGGAACATTTATTTTGTAGAGTAATAATGTTTTTATGCTTCACAAATGCGCAGTAATTGAATTTTAGTCATTTTAGTAATTCAAGGCGTTGTATAGTCATTGAAAATTAAAGGAACATTAATTTTGTAGAGTAATAATGTTTTTATGCTTCACAAATGCACAGTAATTGAATTTTAGTCATTTTAGTAATTCAAGGCGTTATATAGTCATTGGAAATTGAAGGAACATTTATTTTGTAGAGTAATAATGTTTTTATGCTTCACAAATGCGCAGTAATTGAATTTTAGTCATTTTAGTAATTCAAGGGCGGTGTATAGTCATTGAAAATTAAAGGAACATTAATTTTGTAGAGTAATAATGTTTTTATGCTTCACAAATGCACAGTAATTGAATTTTAGTCATTTTAGTAATTCAAGGCGTTATATAGTCATTGGAAATTGAAGGAACATTTATTTTGTAGAGTAATAATGTTTTTATGCTTCACAAATGCGCAGTAATTGAATTTTAGTCATTTTAGTAATTCAAGGCGTTGTATAGTCATTGAAAATTAAAGGAACATTAATTTTGTAGAGTAATAATGTTTTTATGCTTCACAAATGCACAGTAATTGAATTTTAGTCATTTTAGTAATTCAAGGCGTTATATAGTCATTGGAAATTGAAGGAACATTTATTTTGTAGAGTAATAATGTTTTTATGCTTCACAAATGCGCAGTAATTGAATTTTAGTCATTTTAGTAATTCAAGGCGTTGTATAGTCATTGAAAATTAAAGGAACATTAATTTTGTAGAGTAATAATGTTTTTATGCTTCACAAATGCACAGTAATTGAATTTTAGTCATTTTAGTAATTCAAGGCGTTATATAGTCATTGGAAATTGAAGGAACATTTATTTTGTAGAGTAATAATGTTTTTATGCTTCACAAATGCGCAGTAATTGAATTTTAGTCATTTTAGTAATTCAAGGCGTTGTATAGTCATTGGAAATTGAAGGAACATTGATTTAGTAGAGTAATAATGTTTTTATGCTTCACAAATGCATAGTAATTGAATTTTAGTCATTTTAGTAATTCAAGGCGTTATATAGTCATTGAAAATTGAAGGAACATTGATTTTGTAGAGTAATAATGTTTTTATGCTTCACAAATGCGCAATAATTGAATTTTAGTCATTTTAATAATTCAAGGCGTTATATAGTCATTGAAAATTGAAGGAACGATGATTTTGTAAAGTAATAATGTTTTTATGCTTCACAAATGCGAAGTAATTGAATTTTAGTCATTTTAGTAATTCAAGGCGTTATATAGTCATTGGAAATTGAAGGAACAATGATTTTGTAGAGTAATAATGTTTTTATGCTTCACAAATACACAGTAATTGAATTTTAGTCATTTTAGTAATTCAAGGAACATTTATTTTGTAGAGTAATAATATTTTTATGCTTCACAAATGCACAGTAATTGAATTTTAGTCATTTTAGTAATTCAAGGCATTATATAGTAATTGAAAATTGAAGGAACATTGATTTAGTAGAGTAATAATGTTTTTATGCTTCACAAATGCACAGTAATTGAATCTTAGTCATTTTAGTAATTCACGGTGTTATATAATCATTGGAAATTGAAGGGACATTGATTTTGTAGAGTAATAATATTGCACCGAGAAAAAGACTTGGTTGAAACTACCAAAAAATTAACAATATTACAAAGAAAACTTGGTAGGCACAACCAAGTTATTGGTCAATATAATCACTAATTCAATGTTATTCTCTGTAGTACACATAGGATTAAAAAAAAATTTTAATGCATCACAAATGCAGTCATTGAGTTTCAGTAATTGTAGTAATTTAAGTCATTACAGTCATTGAGAATAGAAGGAGCATTGATTTTGTAGAGTAATAATAATGCACTAAGAAAAATACTTGGTTGGAACTACCAAAAACGTAAAAATATTACTAAGAAAACCTGGTTAAACTTTTGAAAAGCGCAGCCTCCGATCTTTATAAAATTTGGTATACTAACGTATTTTGAACTTCTAATCACGAATATGATGATAAAAATTGGCGTAATGTTATTATCAGTATGAAAATAAATTTAAAAAACCATAATGCCATAATAAAACCATAGTTAGCCACTAAAGAACCTAACCAAACCTTTTTTTCCGTGTGTAATAGCAATAATATATATGAGGCATTCTCTGTCAGTTTAGCCACTTTTTTTTCGACCCTCTCCGATCTATCCCACAATTAGCC
Organism: Ephialtes manifestator; assembly: GCA_963970395.1. Classification (NCBI taxonomy): domain Eukaryota; kingdom Metazoa; phylum Arthropoda; class Insecta; order Hymenoptera; family Ichneumonidae; genus Ephialtes; species Ephialtes manifestator. Next base: position 4,740,594 of record OZ019979.1, read on the forward strand.
ACATTTTAGTACCACTTAAAAGCACTCTTTGTGAATTTTTTCAGATTTTTTAATCCATCCATTTAGGAAATGTATATTTTTTTTGTTATTCATATAACTTCGATGGAGTAAATCTGACAAAAAAATCACACATGCAAAAAAATGTTGTTTTTCAATTAACTTTGTATTGCAATATGTCTCATATTTTTATTCGTGTTGCATTAGCTATTTACAGCAAAAAAAAATGTTAAACAATTTTTTTTACTCATTCGGACACCTTCGATATCACTGCCAATTTTATACAAGTTACAGGGATATGTCAAAAGCATACCAAAAAATTGGCATAGTGGGCATCGACTATTTGAAGGAGGAAAAAAATATTTTCCAAAATTTTCGATCCAATAAATGGCTATACGCACGAATAACTGTATGTAAACCCTGAAGGCCGTGTCGTCGTTACACGTCAAGTAGCTCATTGGATCGATTATTTGAAGGAATAACAAAAAAATAAGTGAAATAAAAAAATATATAAAAATAAAAAAACAATTAAATAAATTTAATTAATTTTCTTTCTTTTTTGAATCCTTCAAGTAGTCGATGCCCACTACACCAATTTTTTTGTAGGTTCTATACATGTCCCTACAGCTTATAAAAAATTGAGAGTAATATCGAAGGTGTCCGAATGAATGAAAAAAATTGTTTAACACTTTTTTTTGCTGAATATCGCTTTTGCAACACGAATAAAAATATGAGACCTATTGTATTACAAAGTTGAGTGAAAAACAACATTTTTTTATACATGTATTTTTTTTGTCAGACTTACGCCATCAAAGTTATATGAATAATTTTAAAAAAATACATTTCCCAAATGGATTGTTTAAAAAATCTGAAAAAATTCACAAAGAGTGCTTTCAAGTGGTACTAAAATGTGTCCAATTATGGGATAGATCGGAGAGGGTCGAAAAAAAGTGACTGAACTGACAGAGAATGGCTCGTATGTATGTATATAATATAGCAATAACACAAGTAAAGAAAAAGTTTTTTCCTTCACTACAATTTTTATAATTTTTAATTTAACTACAATTTAACAACAATTTTTTTACAATACAATTCCTATTTATTAATTAATAAATCTTTTTACAATACATTGTGTATTGTAAAAAAATTGTAGTGAAGTAAAAAGATTTATTAATTAGTAAATAGGAATTGTTCAACAAATTCCATGCAAACAATTTTGTATTTTCTTAAATTTAGAATAAATTCTCGCATTTCCCGACTATATATTATTTTAAAGAAGACTTTTTGTAAAACCTTATGGCGAAAAAATCAAAAATTATTTGACTCGAATATTCCTCCAAAAAAAAAATAGTTCTTATTATTTAATTTTTTTTTTATTATTGTGGACAAATAAATATGTCCACGTTCTTTTATTGTGAAAGATAATATTTCGTAGGCATAGTAATCTATATTCATTTAGTAAAAAAAAAAAAGCATTTAAGGTGAGGCGAGGCCTTAGCACTTACACATATGTAAACAACGTCTTACACTCTGCGTGAGCCATGATATTTCCATCTCTTTCGCACTAATGGCAGTTTTGCCTCACCTTAAAACGTTTTTTCATTCAAATGGTGCCCATCCCTGGCCCAACAAGAGAATCTATTTACCCAAAATTCAACGAATTAGAAATTCTGACGTTCTAACAATTTATTATACAAATTCAAATTAATATTCTCCTTCATCGAATTGACAATATATTTGAAAAATTCATGAAATTTTAATAAAATTCGATACAAAAGATATAAAAAAATATTCATTAGTTATGCAGCAGATACAACAAATTTTTCTCATTCAACGAGATATTTTTATGACCATAAAGTTTGTGAATAAAGGTTTTTCAATCATATTATTTTTTTAAATACGTAAAATGACACTCGAAAAATAATTGCTTTTTAGCAGAATTGAATATAAAATAAATCTACGAATCTTAACGATTTTGTAAAATAAGTGTTTCAGTATTGCAAATTCATAATACTTAAAAAAATAAAATTTACAGTATCGTAGATTTGTATCTATGATTTCGTACTAATAATCTGCAGCGATTATAAAATGATAAGTGAGTTTTTAAATAACTGCAAATATAAATACATTTTCAATTAAATATTGAGCATAATTGTGAAACAAATTGAAGGTTGTGATCTTTCATTACTTTCGCTGTACATCAACTGCATTTTTCCATTTTTTAAACGATGATTGCAATAAATTGTCATTGCAAGAGGATATTTTTGCAGCTATTCAAAAGTTTATGTATTATATTAAAATCGTTGCATGAATTCATTTTTTTAAAAATAGTCACGGATTCAATTGTATCATTAACTGTATTTCTAAAAGAATCAGGGATTTACAGAGTTGTAAATCTCTAATTTTTCTAGAAATATAGTCAATGATATAATTGGCTTTATGATTACATTTCCATTGAATTAACATGTGGCAATTATAATATGATGTTTAAACTTTTGAATAGCTGCAAAAAAATATTAATTATCAATTCAGTTTCATGGTAATCTTCTTGAAAAAATGGAGAAAAACAGTTAATGCATTGCGAAAATAATGGAGGATTGTACTCTTCCATTTTTTCTCGGATTTGGTCGAAAATTTTTTATATGATTGGACCAACTCCAAAAAGTACTGGAAAATTTTTTCAGATTTTTTTTTTCTTTTACGATTTTTTGAAGGTAACATATCGTTAGCCCAAATTTAAAAATCTGAAAAAATTCTCAAAAATTCTGCATGAAATAACAAAATTTTTGAGCCTAAAGTCAAAGTGGGCCGGGATTTGCTTCTATTTTTTTTCTATAAAAAACTATTAAAAAATTTAGAAACGAAAGAGGAAAAGGTATCAAATTTTTCTAACCTGCGAGTTGCACAAAATTACGAAAAAAAAAACATTCCTCGTGGAATACAGGGGTGAGTCAGATAACAAAATTAGATTCGTTGTGCGGTAGAATCTAATTTGATTTTATTGTTTGTTCATCTCAGCTGCACTCGGTGATCTTGAATTTTTTTGTATTCGAAGGTGCGATCGCTTTTTAAATTATCATCATTGACATCTGATATTATCAATGGAATCCTTTGATTAGCGCGGCTTGTCAATTCTGATTCATGAGTATTTTTTTGGAAATAGGAAAAACTATTCGATAAGAATGTTATATAATTCTAGAAATTGCTATATTACGAATAATAAAAAAACATGAAAATTGAAATTTTCACAGCACTTCCTCTTTTTTTTCCATAAACATTCTTCCGCAAGAAATTATACCGTTATTATTTGGCTTCCTCAGAGAGAAACTCTGTTTTGCGATTCCGGCCTGATTTAACAGAGAACATATTTTCTATGAATCGCATTTTTTTTTACGAAAAGAAAGCACTTGCAGAAAAAAAGCAATATTTTAGAAAAATTTGATAACTTTTCCTCTTTCATTTCTAAATTTTTTAATAGTTTTTTATAGAAAAAAAATAGAAGCAAAACCTGGCCCACTTTGGCTTTAGGCTAAAAAATTTTGTTATTTCATGCAGAATTTTTGAGAATTTTTTCAGATTTTTAAATTTGGGCTAACGATATGTTACCTTTAAAAATCGTAAAAAAAAATAAATAAATGAAAAAAATCTGAAAAAATTTTCCAGTACTTTTTGGAGTTGGTCCAATCATATAAAAAATGTTCGACCAAATCCGAGAGGTCGAGGGTCCGACCCAGGTCGAATCGGTATGGAATGCCCCATATATTAATTTTCAAAATATTTTTAAGGTAGCTATGTCAGTACGCCTGAGTCATAGATACTAGCAACTATCGTCATCGAAGAATAAAATTATTCATTCTTTCTGCATATTCCACAATTAAATTCTAAAACAAAAAAGTATCATTCAATCATATTACGAAATTGTTTTCACGTGCGTAATTAATTTAATTATGTTATTAAAACTAATTTGTCTTGTGTCTTGACTCGTCCGCCATTGGCTCTGTAAGCACACGACACATCGTGGCAACACCGCAATATCGACCGACTGTTCGACAGGCATCGTATGTTACCGACATGAAATGAGGTTAGGTTTGCGAAGTTTGTTTGGCGAATCTGCTCTGTCATGTCGAATTCTCCAAAAGAAAGACACGACTTTAGAGCGGATCGCCGAAAAAGAAACGGCCAATTCATTACGCGTAAAAGAAAAGCGTGGTTCAACAACATTCAAGCAACAAAAAGCCAGATACAATGAAAAATCGACGCAAGTGAAGTTTGATCAACAAATGAAAAATTCAAGAGTATCGATAGGTTAAAAAGTCCGATTTCAGATAATTACGTCGAATTTAGGATGAGAGCGATCATTTTCATTCATTTTCATTGCAGAACACTACCAGTATATACCGACCGATGGTAACTGTCGCGTATATAGCTGATGTGCAACGTTGCCAAACTTCGGCGCCATCTTGAACAGCTGGTAGAGATTGTTTTCGCACGACGCAATTTATTTTTTTGGAAATAGGAAAAACTATTCGATAAGAATGTTATATAATTCTAGAAATTGCTATATTACAAATAATAAAAAAATATAAAAATTGAAATTTTCACAGCACTTCCTCTTTTTTTCCATAAACATTCTTCCGCAAGAAATTATACCGTTATTATTTGGCTTCCTCAGAGAGAAACTCTGTTTTGCGATTCTGGCCTGATTTAACAGAGAACATATTTTCTATGAATCGCATTTTTTTTACGAAAATAAAGCACTTGCAGAAGAAAGCAATATTTTAGAAAAAATTGATAATTTTTCCTCTTTCATTTCTAAATTTTTTAATAGTTATTTATAGAAAAAAAAATAGAAGCAAAACCTGGCCCACTTTGGCTTTAGGCTCAAAAATTTTGTCACTTCATGCAGAATTTTTGAGAATTTTTTCAGATTTTTAAATTTGGGCTAACGATATGTTACCTTTAAAAATCGTTAAAAAAAAATAAATAAATGAAAAAAATCTGAAAAAATTTTCCAGTACTTTTTGGGGTTGGTCCAATCATATAAAAAATTTTCGACCAAATTCGAGAGGTCGAGGGTCCGACCCAGGTCGAATCGGTATGGAATGCCCCATATATTAATTTTCAAAATATTTTTAAGGTAGCTATGTCAGTACGCCTGAGTCATAGATACTAGCAACTATCGTCATCGAAGAATAAAATTATTCATTCTTTCTGCATATTCCACAATTAAATTCTAAAATAAAAAAGTATCATTCAATCATATTACGAAATTGTTTTCACGTGCGTAATTAATTTAATTATGTTATTAAAACTAATTTGACTTGTGTCTTGACTCGTCCGCCATTGGCTCTGTAAGCACACGACACATCGTGGCAACACCGCAATATCGACCGACTGTTCGACAGGCATCGTATGTTACCGACATGAAATGAGGTTAGGTTTGCGAAGTTTGTTTGGCGAATCTGTTCTGTCACGTCGAATTCTCCAAAAGAAAGACACGACTTTAGAGCGGATCGCCGAAAAAGAAACGGCCAATTCATTACGCGTAAAAGAAAAGCGTGGTTCAACAACATTCAAGCAACAAAAAGCCAGATACAATGAAAAATCGACGCAAGTGAAGTTTGATCAACAAATGAAAAATTCAAGAGTATCGATAGGTTAAAAAGTCCGATTTCAGATAATTACGTCGAATTTAGGATGAGAGCGATCATTTTCATTCATTTTCATTGCAGAACACTACCAGTATATACCGACCGATGGTAACTGTCGCGTATATAGCTGATGTGCAACGTTGCCAAACTTCGGCGCCATCTTGAACAGCTGGTAGAGATTGTTTTTGCACGACGCAATTTCTTGCAATTAACTTGACTCGTCCGCCATTGGCTATGTAAGCACACGACACATCGTGGCAACACCGCAATATCGACCGACTGTTCGACAGGCATCGTATGTTACCGACATGAAATGAGGTTAGGTTTGCGAAGTTTGTTTGGCGAATCTGCTCTGTCATGTCGAATTCTCCAAAAGAAAGACACGACTTTAGAGCGGATCGCCGAAAAAGAAACGGCCAATTCATTACGCGTAAAAGAAAAGCGTGGTTCAACAACATTCAACCAACAAAAAGCCAGATACAATGAAAAATCGACGCAAGTGAAGTTTGATCAACAAATAAAAAATTCAAGAGTATCGATAGGTTAAAAAGTCCGATTTCAGATAATTACGTCGAATTTAGGATGAGAGCGATCATTTTCATTCATTTTCATTGCAGAACACTACCAGTATATACCGACCGATGGTAACTGTCGCGTATATAGCTGATGTGCAACGTTGCCAAACTTCGGCGCCATCTTGAACAGCTGGTAGAGATTGTTTTTGCACGACGCAATTTCTTGCAATTAACTTGACTCGTCCGCCATTGGCTATGTAAGCACACGACACATCGTGGCAACACCGCAATATCGACCGACTGTTCGACAGGCATCGTATGTTACCGACATGAAATGAGGTTAGGTTTGCGAAGTTTGTTTGGCGAATCTGCTCTGTCATGTCGAATTCTGCAAAAGAAAGACACGACTTTAGAGCGGCCCGCCGAAAAAGAAACGGCCAATTCATTACGCGTAAAAGAAAAGCGTGGTTCAACAACATTCAAGCAACAAAAAGCCAGATACAATGAAAAATCGACGCAAGTGAAGTTTGATCAACAAATGAAAAATTCAAGAGTATCGATAGGTTAAAAAGTCCGATTTCAGATAATTACGTCGAATTTAGGATGAGAGCGATCATTTTCATTCATTTTCATTGCAGAACACTACCAGTATATACCGACCGATGGTAACTGTCGCGTATATAGCTGATGTGCAACGTTGCCAAACTTCGGCGCCATCTTGAACAGCTGGTAGAGATTGTTTTTGCACGACGCTATTTCTTGCAATTAACTTGCAATAACTCGCTGAAATATCCGGTGACTACTACTTTTTATGGTCGTATCGGTTACTTTAAGATCTAACGAAAACGTAGAGCTGTTTAGATGTTTTGTATTTCATTTCTAAGATGCTTTTTTCTCTGTTCAAAAATCAATTTTTTATATTTCTCCATATAACGCCATGTATAAACCTCTGTTTTCAAAAGTTATTTACTTAATTAGATATCCGGTAACGTATCTCGTAATTCCTCACAAATAAAAGATGAATACTCAGACTACAAGATATAAAAAATTCGGACGTATCTAACGTGTTTGCCGTCGCGTTATAACTACCTTAACAGTGACAGTATAGATTCTTTTTACAGTGTGAGAATTTACAATCCTGAAGTGTTTGACTTGCGACGAAAGGTTTAATATATTTTAACCTGCGTTTGCAGTTTTTCGCCTCTGACCTTCCAAAGCAGGTAGCCAAAAGTTTCCTCCGCATTCCTAAATGCGTTCGCATTTTATTTCCTCTCTCTCTCACTCCCTCTCAAATACGCCTATCCCGTACTTTTATGTGTATTCAGTTTTGCGTGCCAAGCACGCTTGCTGCATTTTCCCAATGCTTGAAGAAGAGGTGGAGAATAGGAGGCTCGAAACTCGCCAAGAGTCAGTTGCCGAGGTAGAAGCCAGTCTGGCGAGCCAAGTAAAAGCTCAAATGCCTCTCATGGAAGATTCATCGTCTCATTTCGTGACTGTATGCCTGGAAAAGTGGCGTCTCTCACGAAAGCGACGAAATATATGACCGTAAAGAGAACTTCACAATAATGGCCCGTCTTCGAGTAGAGTAAAAAAACTACTTGCGTAATTTCTCAAGCTTCTTCAAACGACAATAATTACAATTTTCATAATTCAATGTTCGCTTATTCTGCGTTTTCTTGTCGTGAGTTTTCTCGTCTATACGTTCAACGAATAAGTATACCACGTGATAATTAATTACGAGTGCTGTTGGATGAAGCACTTGGAGGCATTGTTGCCACGTTCTCTTCTTTGAGGAGTGCCACGTACTGCCTCTACACAGTGCCACTGAGTAGTCGCTCGTTTCTCGTCGATTCAGCATTGAAAGTCTCGTGCATCGATCGCACGACGTTCAGAATAAGGCTGCTGCTGATGCTGATGTTGTTGCTCTGTCGTTGGATCGCGTCCGGGTCTCTGCCGCAGGGGAATCTGCGAGCCAAGCACCTGTCCTTTTACTTTCTATCTTATCCACGCGGTAGGTCGGAACATCGGTATGTTGGGTTCGTCACCAATTCCTTCGTTACCTTCCCTCGTTGTCAAGCCAGTGATGGCTTTACATTCCACTGCAATAAGAGGAATATATGAGTGGAAGTAAAAAAGATTATTAATAATACATTGTACATCATTTGTTGCTGGACATGGATTTTATACAATAATTCCGATTCAACCTCACGGTTAAAAAAGAATCCTAGAAAATTGAAGTACCAGACTGAAAGTTTTTATTCACAACCTGTGCCACAAATTTCCTTGTCCATCTGTATTAAATATTTAAAGTAACAATACTGAAAAAGATTTGAGGAATTTGTAAATTTACTATTACAAAATACTGGGAATTTACATTCTGTATTTTTTTTTTCGCATGTCGATTGTAAATTTCGTGCACATGTTTATTGTAAAATCAAAAACCACCTACAATGAAAACAAAGTTCGATTTTCTGGAATTCGTGTTGAAAATTTATTATCTGCAGTCAACATTTTTGGTCCCGAGACGCATGGACATGAACATACGTCTCGATAACTCCATGATGATGATCTTGTAATTTTTTTAACAAATATAAAAGTCCTGAATATGAATTTACAAATTCGTCAACGAATATTAAAGACTTAACTGAAGTTTTACAATTTTGGTCATGTAATAACTAGATTACAACAGAAGTTTTGTAATCTTCATAGAAATATTTGAAAAATTAATATTCACGTACAGACATTTGCTCTACTATTGTTAATTTTACAGTGAATGTTGTTCTAATAATTATTTAACACACCAATTTTGTAAATTTCATATTATTAGTCATAGTAAATTCACAAACTTTTTTAACAGTACTGGGTCTGACCCTCGACTTCCCCGATTTGGCTCGTAATTTTTTTGTAGGATTGGTTAGACCCTCAAATGCATCAGATTTTTATTTTTCATTTTTTCTATGCAAATTTTTGTTTATTATATTTTTTTAAAGTGGCATATCGAATGCGATAATTTAAAAATCTAAAAAAATTCTGAATAATAGATTGTTGAATATCAAAATTTTCTAGCTTATAGCCAAAGTGAGCAAGATTTTTCTTCTTATAGTTTTTAAGCTTTTTAGATTTTAAAAATTATTTAAAAAATAGAAAAAAATCAATCTACTATTGACAACTTGTCAAACATTTCTGTATATGAAACTGTATTCTTCAAAATTTGTTCAGATATTTTAATTAAGTGAGTTTTTTTCACTAATGTCAATGAGAATATTTATCTGCTTTTAGTGACATGTTACATTTGAATTTCAAGTTAGTCATAAAAAATCGACAAAAATGTGTGTTGTTTAAATAAATGATTCAAAATGATTTCAATAACTTTTCTATATGAAAAACGTTTCATTAATCTGAAGAAAACTTTCATTATTTCATAATCGCAACATTTCATTGAATTTCGGAACATTCAAAGAAAAGATAATATTAATATAAATAATAAATTTAAGTTATAATGTTACAAGATTTCAAAGAAATTTCTGTGAGTCACTGAAACTTTTTTTCTTGCCATAAAATCGCTATTAAGGGGAGGGAGTCAGGTAAAAATAATTAAATTTGTAAATTCAATATCATCCAAATTCTCTTGCATATAAAAATGATCAATAAATTATATTGTTGGTATTCGATGAAAGGATTTTTTACTGCCATCTGACTTGTGTATGCCTTTTCATATTATCTTGAGCAAAGGTCTTAGGTTTTCCACTCTGCGCCTGATTCAGACCAAACTGCTAGGCAGATTGGGCTAGTTGATGTCTCATTTTCTTCTTCATAAAAAGATACACCAGCTGAATGGAGCAAAATATTTTTTTTTCATTCTGAAAGCGAAGTTAATAACTGATTTAGAAAATAGCATAAAATATATTTAGTAATAATTATGTCACTTGAAAAATATTACCTTTTATTAACTTTTGTTCCATTTAGCCGGTGTATCTCTTCATGAAGAAGAAAATGAGACGTCAACCAGCCCAATCTGCCTAGCAGTTTGGTCTGAATCACGCGCAGAATAGGTTTAAAACCCAAGTTTTGGCAAATGGCATCTAAAGCTTACCACTCAAATAAAAATGTTTATGCTGTTTTCATCTTTGGGGCACCTTAGTACCTTTAATGAACAAAATAGAAATATTATTTGCAAGTCAGATTACAGAATATTATTAATAATGTTATTAATAAATGTTTTTTTTTTACAAATAAATAAGTAAATGAATGGATAATTTGAAAAAAAACCTGTAAATAATATGGGGATGATCACTTTTATTGACAACATCACTGAAAATTTATCCGGTGTTGACACATTCACAAATGTGCTGCACAAACATTAAATCATCACTTCATAACAAATTATACATATCTGATCACTGCTGATGATTGTTGATTCTGTTTTAAACACTATTGATTGAAAAAAAACCGTAAATGGCCAACGGAACCAAACTAATAACATAATATGAACGAAAAATAAAAACGTCAATTCGAGGTTATGCGTCTCGCGTGTAGCAGAAGTAACTTCTCGGGGCAGTAACACACTGCGCATGCGATACGCGCTAAGATATCACAGCGCATGTCCCATTATTCGCGCGCGAATTCGAATATAATGTAAGTGTTACGTGTTGCGTTGAAGACATCACACTGTCATCGCGTTATTTGTATCGCGTTTCGCTAACTGGTTTAAAAAATGGTAAACAAATAAAAATGTATTTACAAATACGTAATAAACTTTTTATTATATAGAAAAAATCATTAAAAAACAGGTATATTGCAGAAATCGGCCATTTTTTCGGCTTCAGGTCTAAGATTTTGCAGGTTCAGAGGTTATACTTAAGGGGAGGGAGTCAGGTCAAAATAATTAAATTTGTAAATTCAATATCATCCAAATTCTCTTGCATATAAAAATGATCAATGAACTATATTGTTGATACTCGATGAAAGGATTTTTTACTGCCATCTGACTTGTGTATGCCTTTTCATATTATCTTGAGCAAAGGTCTTAGGTTTTCCACTCTGCGCGTGATTCAGACCAAACTGCTAGGCAGATTCGGCTAGTTGATGTCTCATTTTCTTCTTCATAAAAAGATACACCGGCTAAATGGAGCAGAATATTTTTTTTTCATTCTGAAAGCAAAGTTAATAACTGATTTAGAAAATAGCATAAAATTTATTTAGTAATAATTATGTCACTTGAAAAATATTACCTTTTATTAACTTTTGCTCCATTTAGCCGGTGTATCTTTTCATGAAGAAAAAAATGGGACATCAACCAGCCCAATCTGCCTAGCAGTTTGGTCTGAATCACGCGCAGAATAGGTTTAAAAACCAAGTTTCGGCAAATGGCATCTAAAGCTTACCACTCAAATAAAAATGTTTATGCTGTTTTCATCTTTGGGGCACCTTAGTATCTTTAATGAACAAAATAAAAATATTATTTGCAAGTCAGATTACAGAATATTATTAATACTGTTATTAATAAATGTTTTTTTTTACAAATAAATAAGTAAATGAATGCATAACTTGAAAAAAACCTGTAAATAATATGGGGATGATCACTTTTATTGACAACATCACTGAAAATTTATCCGGTGTTGACACATTCACAAATGTGCTGCACAAACATTAAATCATCACTTCATAACAAATTATACATATCTGATCACTGCTGATGATTGTTGATTCTGTTTTAAACACTATTGATTGAAAAAAAACCGTAAATCGTAAACGAAACCAAACTAATAACATAATATGAACGAAAAATAAAAACGTCAATTCGAGGTTATGCGTCTCGCGTGTAGCAGAAGTAACTTCTCGGGGCAGTAACACGCTGCGCATGTGATACGCGCTAAGATATCACAGCGCATGTCCCATTATTCGCGCGCGAATTCGAATATAATGTAAGTGTTACGTGTTGCGTTGAAGACATCACACTGTCATCGCGTTATTTGTATCGCGTTTCGCTAACTGGTTTAAAAAATGGTAAACGAATAAAAATTTATTTACAAATACGTAATAAACGTTTTATTATATAGAAAAAATCATTAAAAAACAGGTATATTGCAGAAATCGGCCATTTTTTCGGCTTCAGGTCTAAGATTTTGCAGGTTCAGAGGTTATACTTAAGGGGAGGGAGTCAGGTCAAAATAATTAAATTTGTAAATTCAATATCATCCAAATTCTCTTGCATATAAAAATGATCAATGAACTATATTGTTGATACTCGATGAAAGGATTTTTTACTGCCATCTGACATGTGTATGCCTTTTCATATTATCTTGAGCAAAGGTCTTAGGTTTTCCACTCTGCGCGTGATTCAGACCAAACTGCTAGGCAGATTGGGCTAGGTGATGTCTCATTTTCTTCTTCATAAAAAGAGACACCAGCTGAATGGAGCAAAATATTTTTTTTTCATTCTGAAAGCAAAGTTAATAACTGATTTAGAAAATAGCATAAAATATATTTAGTAATAATTATGGCACTTGAAAAATATTACCTTTTATTAACTTTCGCTCCATTTAGCCGGTGTATCTTTTCATGAAGAAGAAAATGAGACGTCAACCAGCCCAATCTGCCTAGCAGTTTGGTCTGAATCACACGCAGAATAGGTTTAAAACCAAGTTTCGGCAAATGGCATCTAAAGCTTACCACTCAAATAAAAACGTTTATGCTGTTTTCACCTTTGGGACACCTTAGTATCTTTAATGAACAAAATAAAAATATTATTTGCAAGTCAGATTACAGAATATTATTAATAATGTTATTAATAAATGTTTTTTTTTTACAAATAAATAAGTAAATGAATGCATAATTTGAAAAAAAACCTGTAAATAATATGGGGATGATCACTTTTATTGACAATATCACTGAAAATTTATCCGGTGTTGACACATTCACAAATGTGCTGCACAAACATTAAATCATCACTTCATAACAAATTATACATATCTGATCATTTCTGATGATTGTTGATTTTGTTTTAAACACTATTGATTGAAAAAAGACCGTAAATGGCAAACGAAACCAAACTAATAACATAATATGAACGAAAAATAAAAACGTCAATTCGAGGTTATGCGTCTCGCGTGTAGCAGAAGTAACTTCTCGGGGCAGTAACACGCTGCGCATGCGATACGCGCTAAGATATCACAGCGCATGTCCCATTATTCGCGCGCGAATTCGAATATAATGTAAGTGTTACGTGTTGCGTTGAAGACATCGCACTGTCATCGCGTCATTTGTATCGCGTTTCGCTAACTGGTTTAAAAAATGGTAAACGAATAAAAATTTATTTACAAATACGTAATAAACGTTTTATTATATAGAAAAAATCATTAAAAAACAGGTATATTGCAGAAATCGGCCATTTTTTCGGCTTCAGGTCTAAGATTTTGCAGGTTCAGAGGTTATACTTAACTAAACGAAACTGCCGAAGAGAAAAAAATATATATATTTGATTTTTTTTTTCAACATCCTTAATTATTTTGTGTGAACAAAAAATCGGCCATAATGTCTGCATATAACAACAATAAATAAATAAAATAATTAAAAATTCAAATATAATATTCTGGTAATTTTTACAACTTTTGAGAAAATTACATATGAATGGTACCGTAGAAACTTAGCCATTTTTGCTAATTCCGGCTTATAACTTTACTAATAGATAGATTACATGGAAATGAATGCTTTCACAGAAAAAAAAATAATCGATTTTTAAAAAATTTTGACCTGACTCCCCCGCCTTAATTAACATAAAATAACTCATGTATCAAGTAAGGCAAATAAAACTAATTCACAAACAATGATTTTTTATTTGTAATCACAAATCATTGACGAGGTTACAACCAATTACTGTCTCGGTAATCTAGGCAAATAAATTCTATTAAGATTCCAATACGACGTTTTTTTTTTTTTTTTTTTTTTCAACGCTCCAAATTGTGCTGGTCGATTGATAAATAACCTATCGGCTTATCGACTGAAGTATCTGGTCCTAACGGGCTTTCCAGAATTTCTAAGCTTTCTAAGAAGTTTATCGGGCTTCGCGAGTCCGCACTGTCGCCTATATCTTAGCGCACGTATTAGAGTTGCTACCCACGCCTCAATTGGACTCGTAACTTTCAAAGCTAATTATAATCAAGAGTGCAGAGTTGAATGATCGCCCGCTGGAATCACACAGACTCTCATTGGCCAAGCAAATAAATCTTTAGAGTTCAGTCAAGGTAACCACTTTGCGCGATATTTTGGAAAATTGAAAGTGCCTCAACATGAAAACTTCGAGAAAAAAAGTTGCAAAGTAGAATATTGCAAATTGCTTTCTCATTAATTTCCATTTTTTCACAAAGCCACCTTTATAAATAATCATATTTATAATTTTTGGCTTTACAAAGTTCTACTTTGAAACTGAAATTTGTTTTTCTGCCTTTTTTCTAATTTTTAAAATCAAAAAAGCTTAAAAAGTATATGACGAAAAATCTTCTATACTTTGGCTATAAGCTAGAAAATTTTGATATTCAACAAAGGATTTTTCAGAATTTTTGCAGGTTTTTAAATTATGGTATTCGATATGTCACTCGAAAAAAAAAAAAAAAAATTTCATAGAAAAAATTAAAAAAAAGAAGGAGAACCTTGCTCGTCATTGTTTTTCGATTTTTACAAAGCCACCTCTATGAGGAAGTTTCTTACCGAATAACTAATGCAAAGCTTAGCTTTTCTACTTTTCGAAAAGCATCCATTAATTCATGTCAGGGGTATAGTTTCTTGTTAAAGTTAGGAAACAATTGAGAAAGTCGATGGACTACTACCCGACCACCGATTTCAGGTAATGTCTAAATACCCGACCAAGCATGCCCCTATACGCAACCACCCGCCGATACGAGGCTATGCGATTCGTTGAAACTTCATTTTATTTCTTAAATTACACGCAACGTTTGGGATAATTTATGATAAATAATAACTAATAAAAAGGCTCACCGTGACGTGCAACCGGCATCAACTTGCCATAGAGGTTATGTTCGCTGAGTTTGTGTTGGCCGGGAATAGGCCGCGGTTGGATATCGGTACAGCATACTGCGCATGCGCCCGAATAGCCAACCATGGAAATTGACGACTTAGCAGTGATTTTTCGCAAATTTTAATGGAAGATTTACAAAGTCTATTTATTCGCGAATACCACAAGCCACGAATTATTGTGGAAATCGTGAAAATAACAGCGTCATAAGCTTAACAACGTTACGCCAATTCTTAACGAACTGGCTAAAAGATATGCGCCGATCCTCTGAGCGGCGTCTGCAGTGCACAATATCTTTAAAAAACGTCAACAAAAAAATTAATGACTATTTTTATTATTGGCCTATGCAGACATAAAGAATTGCAAAAATGGTAGCACTAGTTATTTATTTATTTCATATTCATAATTTCTTAATTTTAGTGAATATTTGTGTCAGTGGTTGGAGACTTGTACATGGTTGGGTACCGGGGCGTTTACCTTAGAACCTTGCACATTGCTTCCTCATTATTTTTCGGTTTTTACAAAGCTTCCTCTATGAGGAATCCAAAATTGATTAACATACTTCCTCATAGAGGTAGCTTTGTAAAAAGCGAAAAATAATGAGGAAGCAATGTGCAAGGTTCTACTTTGCATCCTTTTTTTTCTTGTTCCAAACTACTGAATTTCTTCTGATCCTACTAAACTTTTGGTTGGGATTGTATGTGTAAACGGTGCTGCTTAACTTAATGCCCATAATTTTTTTCGTCATTTCCGGAGCATTTGTTTAAGTACCCACTTCTAAACACAATCATACTCTAGCTGAGCAAAGAAGACTCTCGGAAGTTCTCTCTGAAATCGTATGTGAATCTCAGAAGATTCTATTTTCGTACACCACTTTCTCTCTCTCTCCCTCTCTCTCTGTCTTTCTTTCTCATGCATATTCGAGGCTTCGAAACCATCGACCCTGTGGCCCAACTGGCAACTTCAGAACCACCGACACGTAGGGCCACGCACTGCGACGTCGAGGATGGACGGTCAAGGTTCGCAACCGAGGTCATCGCTCTTTCTCTCTCTTCCTCACAATCGATTGGCCAAATTCATCTGCCAAAAATGCAGTGGTTACCTTGACTAAGCTCTAAAGATTTATTCGTTTGGCCAAGAAGATTCTGTGTGACTCTAGCGGGCGATCATTCAACTCTTCACACTGTTAAAAAAGTAGAACTTTGCAAATTGCTTCCTCATTATTATTGGATTTTTACAAATCTACCTCTATGAGGAAGCATGTTAATCTATTTTGGCTTTCTCATAGAGGAAGCTTTGTAAAAATCCAATAATAATGAGGAAGCAATTTGCAAAGTTCTACTTTACAGCGTTGTTTAAAAAAAATTTAAATGGCATTAGTTTTGAACCCCTTGACAGAATCTCGCCAGATTCGAACTGATGCTTAGTTTACCCACACTCTACTTGTGGACCAAATTTGAGCCCGATATCTTTAAAATTGCGGAAGTTAGAGCACAAACAAAAAATTCAAAATGCCATAAATTTTAAACCCCTTAACGGATTGACGTCAAATTCACTCCCAAACTTTATTTAATAACAGTCCACTTGTAAACCGAATTTGAGCCCGATATCTCAAAAATTGCGAAAGTTACAGCACGAACAAAAAATGTCAAAAAAATAAAAAATGCCATAAATTGTGAACCTCTTAACGGATTGACACCAAATTTAATCCCAAACACTATTTGATAACAGTCCACTTCTGGTCCAAGTTTGAGCCGGATATCATAAAAATTGCGGGAGTTAGAGCCCGAGCTGACATTCTCCAAAAAATTCAAAATGCCTTAAATTTTGAACACCTTGATGGATTAACTCCAAATTCAATCCCATACCTTGTTTAACGACAGTTTACTCGTGGTTCAAATTTGAGCCCGATATCTTAAAAATTGCGGAAGTTAGAGCACAAACAAAAAATTCAAAAAGCCATAAATTTTAAACCCCTTAACGGATTGACGTCAAATTTACTACCAAACTTTATTTAATAACAGTCCACTTGTAAACCGAATTTGAGCTCGATATCTCAAAAATTGCGAAAGTTAGAGCGCGAACAAAAAATGTCAAAAAATTTTAAAATGCCATAAATTGTGAACCCCTTAACGGATTGACACCAAATTTAATCCCAAACACTATTTGATAACAGTCCACTTCTGGTCCAAGTTTGAGCGGGATATCATAAAAATTGCGGGAGTTAGAGCCCGAACTGACATTCTCAAAAAAATTCAAAATGCCATAAATTTTGAAAACCTTGATGGATTAACTCTAAATTTAATCCCATACCTTATTTGACAACAGTTTACTCGTGGTTCAAATTTGAGCCCGATATCTTAAAAATTGCGGAAGTTAGAGCACAAACAAAAAATTCAAAATGCCATAAATTTTAAACCCCTTAACGGATTGACGTCAAATTCACTACCAAACTTTATTTAATAACAGTCCACTTGTGAACCGAATTTGAGCCCGATATCTTAAAAATTGCGAAAGTTAGAGCACGAACAAAAAATCTCAAAAAATTTTAAAATGCCACAAATTGTGAACCCCTTAACGGATTGACACCGAATTTAATTCCAAACACTATTTGATAGCAGTCCACTTGTGGATCAAATTTGAGCCCGATATCTTAAAAATAGCGAAAGTTAGAGCACGAACAAAAAATCTCAAAATTTTTTTAAATGCCATAAATTGTGAACCCCTTAACGGATTGACGCCAAATTTAATTCCAAATACTATTCGATAACAGTCCACTTTTGGTCCAAGTTTGAGCCGGATATCATAAAAATTGCGGGAGTTAGAGCCCGAGTTGACATTCTCCAAAAAATTCAAAATGCCATAAATTTTGAACACCTTGATGGATTAACTCCAAATTCAATCCCATACCTTGTTTAACAACAGTTTACTCATGGTTCAAATTTAAGCCCGATATCTTATAAAAATTGCGGAAGTTAGAGCACAAACAAAAAATTCAAAAAGCCATAAATTTTAAACCCCTTAACGGATTGACGTCAAATTCACTACTAAACTTTATTTAATAACAGTCCAGTTGTAAACCGAATTTGAGCTCGATATCTCAAAAATTGCGAAAGTTAGAGCACGAACAAAAAATCTCAAAAAATTTAAAAATGCCATAAATTGTGAACCCCTTAACGGATTGATACCAAATTTAATCCCAAATACTATTTGATAACAGTCCACTTTTGTCCAAGTTTGAGCCGGATATCATAAAAATTGCAGGAGTTACCGCCCGAGTTGACATTCTCCAAAAAATTCAAAATGCCATAAATTTTGAACACCTTGATGGATTAACTCCAAATTGAATCCCATACCTTGTTTAACGATAGTTTACTCATGGTTCAAATTTGAGCTCGATATCTTGAAAATTGCGACAGCTATCATACTAAAAAAAAATTGTGCACATACGCACACACACATACAGACATTTTTTCTAAACCACTTTTCTCGACGTTTTAGACCATTCTGAGTGTCCTGATATGAAAATCTCCAAAAAAAAATTTCACGAAAACAAAGCTTCCTCCAAAGAAATTTACAAAATTGGTGTGTTAAATAATTATTAGAACAACATTCACTGTAAAATTAACAATAGTAGAGCAAATGTCTGTACGTGAATATTAATTTTTCAAATATTTCTATGAAAATTACAAAACTTCTGTTGTAATCTAGTTATTACATGACCAAAATTGTAAAACTTCAGTCAAGTCTTTAATATTCGTTGACCAATTTGTAAATTCAAATGCAGGACTTTTATATTTGTTAAAAAAATTACAAGATCATCGTCATGGAGTTATCGAGACGCATGTTCATGTCCATGCGTCTTGGGAACAAAAATGTTGAATGCAGATAATAAATTTTCAACACGAATTCCAGAAAATCGAACTTTGTTTTCATTGTAGGTGGTTTTTGATTTTACAATAAACATGTGCACGAAATTTACAAACGACATGCGAAAAAAAAATACAGAATGTAAATTCCTAGTATTTTGTAATAGTAAATTTACAAATTCCTCAAATCTTTTTCAGTATTGTTACTTTAAATATTTAATACAGATGGACAAGAAATTTGTAGCACAGGTAGCGAATAAAAACTTCCAGGCTGGTACTGTAATTTTCTAGGATTCTTTTTTAACAGTGCACTCTTGATTATAATTAGCTTTGAAATTTACGAGTCCAATTGTGGCATGGGTAGCAACTCCAAAATTGAAATTTGTTGAAATATAGAAACTATTTATAATAATTTACACAACAATTGAAAAAATCTTCGTTCACATTTTGTTAAATATTGAATTTAAAAAAGTCTACACGCATTACATAATGATTTAATAAATTATACGATTTGTTTTTGTTGTTTCTCTTCTCTAATTTTCTTGAAAGTTTGTGAGTTTTTTAAGCACATTTTATCATTTTTCAAATTATTTTTGAACACAAAATAACCAAAATATTTCACCAGCATTTAGAAAGTATGACTATGGAAGAGGAAACCATGCTAACGAGTGAAAATTAGTCATCAAACTAAATTTATATCAGTATAGTAATTATCTATTGTTTTTTGCTTCCTCATAGAGGAAACTTTGTTTTCGAAAAAAAAAATTATTAAATTCAGATTTTATAAGCCTTTCAATTTTTCGAAAAATGTCTGTATGTTCTCTAGATTCCGCAATTTTTCAGCTAATGAGCTAAATAGTTCAGGACAGATAGAGAAATGAAAATTTAAGGTCGGTATTGAATTTGAGCGAAATCCATAAAGCGGTTTAGATTTTATAAAATTTTGAATTTTCGAAAAAATTTTGTTTTCGTTATTATTCAAGTTAAGTTCGACCAAACCTGCTCAAATCTTTTGCAAGGTAAAATTAACATCCAGTTGTAGTAGATATCGAATTTGGTGAAGATTGGTAAAGTGGTTCAGATTTTATAAGACATTGAATTTTTCAAAAAATCTCTGTATGTTCTCTAGCTGCCACAATTTTTTAGATAATGAGCTAAATAGTTCTGGATGAATAGAGAAATGAAAAATAAAGATCGGTATTGAATTTGAGCGAAATCCATAAAGCGGTTTAGATTTTATAAAATTTTGAATTTTCGAAAAAATTTTGTTTTCGTTATTATTCAAGTTAAGTTCGACCAAACTTGATCAAATTTTGTGCAAGGTAAAATTAACATCCAGTTGTAGTAGATATCGAATTTGGTGAAGATTGGTAAAGTGGTTCAGATTTTATAAGACATTGAATTTTTCAAAAAATCTCTGTATGTTCTCTAACTGCCACAATTTTTTAGATAACGAGCTTAAACATTTTTTGACGAATAAAGCAATGAAAAATGACGATCGGTATTGAATTTAAGCGAAATACATAAAGCGCTTTAGATTTTATAGAATTTTGAATTTTCGAAAATTTTTGTTTTCGTACTTATTTTAATTTGTATTTAAAATAAGGATGCAAAGTAGAACTTTGCGCATTGCTTCGTCAATAATTTTCATCTTTCGCAAAACTTCCTCTATTCGGAAGCCAAAAATAAAATAAAGAAACTTCCTTATAGAGACGGCGTTGCGAAAGATGAAAATTAATAAGGAAGCAATGTGCAAAGTTCTACTTTGCATCCTATTTTTTTAAATTAATAATAATCAATGTAAAACACAAGAGTGAACGAAAAAACCAGGGCTGAAGGACTACAATTGTTGGCCTAAATTAGCGATTGTTATTAATAAATTGTAAAACAAAAAGTAACAAAAAAGTGTAAAAAAAATCCTTGTCATTTATTGTTAATAAATACACTTACTACTTCTCACCGAAATAAATAGAATCTCTGCAATTATCGTAAATCGTAAAAACCTCATATCACTATAGCGATGATAATAATCGATGTATCGCGAAGATGCCAATCTGCAACATGAAACCAATTAGCATCTTGGGTTATAGGAGGACTCATGGTCGAATTGTCAAATAAACGGAATAGTGCAGTATCGATAGGACTAACAGTGGGTAGGTATATCAACAGTGGTAAGCCGGTCGAGCGGTCAAGTCTCGCATCGTTGCATCCGAAGCAATTTCCTGTATCAACTAGCGCCGCGTCCTGATTGCATTTGGGTTACGGGACTCCGATAGGCACACCTACTTGGCGAATATGGCTTCAATCTCTTCGCTATCGGACCACATATGGAGGTCCCACATGTCTATCTCATTTTTAGCACTTCTAAGAAAGAGAAATTCTTCGTTGTTCTAAAAAAACTATTAAAAAAGTAGAACTTTGCAAATTGCTTCCTCATTATTGTTGGATTTTTACAAAACTACCTCTATGAGGAAGCATGTTGATCTATTTTGGCTTCCTCATAGAGGAAGCTTTGTAAAAAGCCAATAATAATGAGGAAGCAATTTGCAAAGTTCTACTTTGCAGTCTTGTTTTAAAAATGTTTAAATGGCATTAGTTTTGAACCACTTGACAGATTCTCGCCAGATTCGAACTGATGCTTAGTTTACCCACACTCTACTTGTGGACCAAATTTGAGCCCGATATCTTCAAAATTGCGGAAGTTAGAGCACAAACAAAAAATTCAAAATGCCATAAATTTTAAACCCCTTAACGGATTGACGACAAATTCACTCCCAAACTTTATTTAATAACAGTCCACTTGTGGAACAAATTTGAGCCCGATATCTTAAAAATTTCGAAAGTTAGAGCACGAACAAAAAATGTCAAAAAATTTAAAAATTCCATAAATTGTGAACCCCTTAACGGATTGACACCAAATTTAATACCAAACACTATTTGATAACAGTCCACTTCTGGTCCAAGTTTGAGCCGGATATCATAAAAACTGTGGAAGTTAGAGCCCGAGCTGACATTCTCCAAAAAATTCAAAATGCCATAAATTTTGAACACCTTGATGGATTAACTCCAAATTCAATCCCATACCTTTTTTTATGACAGTTTACTTGAGGTTCAAATTTGAGCCCGATATCTTACAAATTGCGGAAGTTAGAGCACAAACAAAAAATTCAAAATGCCATAAATTTTAAACCCCTTAACGGATTGACGACAAATTCACTCCCAAACTTTATTTAATAACAGTCCACTTGTGGAACAAATTTGAGCCCGATATCTTAAAAATTTCGAAAGTTAGAGCACGAACAAAAAATCTCAAAAAATTTAAAAATTCCATAAATTGTGAACCCCTTAACGGATTGACACCAAATTTAATACCAAACACTATTTGATAACAGTCCACTTCTGGTCCAAGTTTGAGCCGGATATCATAAAAACTGTGGAAGTTAGAGCCCGAGCTGACATTCTCCAAAAAATTCAAAATGCCATAAATTTTGAACACCTTGATGGATTAACTCCAAATACAATCCCATACCTTTTTTTACGACAGTTTACTTGAGGTTCAAATTTGAGCCCGATATCTTAAAAATTGCGGAAGTTAGAGCACAAACAAAAAATTCAAAATGCCATAAATTTTAAACCCCTTAACGGATTGACGACAAATTCACTCCCAAACTTTATTTAATAACAGTCCACTTGTGGAACAAATTTGAGCCCGATATCTTAAAAATTGCGAAAGTTAGAGCACGAACAAAAAATTTAAAAATGCCATAAATTGTGAACCCCTTAACGGATTGACACCAAATTTAATCCCGTACACTGTTTGATAACAGTCCACTTCTGGTCCAAGTTTGAGCCGGATATCATAAAAATTGTGGAAGTTAGAGCCCGAGCTAACGTTCTCCAAAAAATTCAAAATGCCATAAATTTTGAACACCTTGATGGATTAACTCCAAATTCAATCCCATACCTTGTTTTACGACAGTTTATTCGTGGTTCAAATTTGAGCCCGATATCTTAAAAATTGCGACAGCTATCGTGCTAACAAAAAATTGTGCACATACGCACACACACACACACACACACACACACACACACACATACAGACATTTTTTCTAAACCACTTTTCTCGACGTTTTAGACCATTCTGAGTGGCCTGACATGAAAATCTCGAAAAAAAAAATTTTCGCAAAAACAAAGTTTCCTCTATGAGGAAGCAAAAAATAGAAAAAAAAAATTATTAATCTACTACAGGCGACTGGTCAAACGTTTATTTATGTAAACTCGGATTTTTTTAGACTTTTTTCAGATTTTTTTGCAATTCTTCAGATTTTTCTGAACTAAAACCAAATTCCACTACCAGCATGCTAAAAATTTTGACATCTGAAAGAATTCTGAAAAATACTCTGTTGGATATCAAAATTTTCTAGCTTAGAGCCAAACAGGGGAAGATTTTTCTTTATATAGTTTTTAAGCTTTTTTGATTTTAAAAATTATAAAAAAAGGATGCAAAGTAGAACCTTGCACATTGCTTCCTCATTATTTTTCGCGTTTTACAAAACTACCTCTATGAGGAAGTATGTTATTCAATTTTTGGCTTCCTCATAGAGGAAGCTTTGTAAAACGCTAAAAATAATGAGGAAGCAATGTGCAAGGTTCTACTTTGCATCCTTTTTTTAATTAGATAAATATACATGTTGTGAATTCACTTTTTCTATTTCGTTATTACGTTATTTCGTGATTATTAAAGCGTTTCCGAAAGTGAATGTGATAATGTATATTTTTAAAAATATATCATCATTCCATAAAATCAAAAATTTCATACCGTTCGTCACTAAATTATACATATATAATGGCTGAATATTGTTTCATTTATATACAAAATTTGAGCTTGCTATCTCAAGTTTTGCAAAAGTTACAATAGAGCGATAATGTCAATTTTTTGAAAAATTCGAAACATCATAAAATTTTAACGGTTCAACCGATCTTAACCAAATTCAATAGCAATCACCGGCGTATGAAAGCTCACATTCATACCGACTTTAAGATCAATATCTCGAAAATTGAAAGAGTTATCGCGTAAACAGACATTTGTCAAAAAATTTAAAAACGCGTAATAATTTAACGATGAAGTGGATTTTAACAAAAATCTGTATGAACGATGAGGCTTGATCCTTTTGAGAAAGCAAAAAGGATGCAAAGTAGAACTTTGCAAATTGCTTCCTCATTAATTTCCATTTCTTGCAACGCCGCGTCTATGAGGAAGTTTCTTTATTTTATTTTTGGCTTCCTCATAGAGGAAGCTTTGCGAAAATGAAAATTATCGACGAAGCAATGTGCAAAGTTCTACTTTGCATCCTCATTTTAAATACAAATTAAAGCAGTACGAAAACAAAAATTTTCATAAATTCCAAATTCTATAAAATCTAAACCGTTTTATGGATTTCGCTCAAATTCAATACCGACCTTCATTTTTCATTGGTTTATTTGTCAAGAACTATTTAGCTCATTATCTGAAAAATTGCGGAAACTAGAAAACATACAGACTTTTTTGGAAAAATTCAAAGTCTTATAAAATCTGAAATTTTCGTTCAATTTTTTCGAAAATGTATACATAAGATGGGACGTCGGTCCTATATCAGTGTACCAAATTTCGGCTTAATTGTTAAAGCCGTTTTCGAGATATTTATTTATTTAAACTCGGATTTTTTTTTATTTTCAGATTTTTGGAATTCTTCAGATTTTTCTGAACTAAAACTATTCCAGCATGCCAAAAATTTTGAATTCTGAAAGAATTCTGAAAAATACTGTGTTGAATATCAAAATTTTCTAGCTTAGAGCAAAACAGGGAAAGATTTTTCTTCATATAGTTTTTAAGCTTTTTTGATTTAAAAAATTGTAAAAAAATAGAAAAAAAAAATTAATCTACTATGGACGGCTATCTATCTCCATTTTTAGCACTTCTAAGAAAGAGAAATTCTTCGATGTTCTTTTTTTTCTTTTTTTTTCGTCCTGTGCCCGTTCTCGAGATCTGGGCAGGCACGTTTTTCGGTCGATCGAACGAGGTCGTCCGGTAGTAAACGCTCTTCTCTCATTTCACGTCTTACTATTGTCTGAACCAGCCGTTAAGTATCTGGCTACAAAAGCGCGGCAACCTCTTTCGGCTGCTCGTGAAATCCTAAACAGAAAGAAGTATCCACTAAAAATTACCATATACGAGATAATTGCAAGGTTTTCGTTGTGTTTTTTTTCCCCCTCAAGACATGAATAACGTTAACATAAAGTGTGTTCCATATTTTTCGTAATAAACATCACAGAAAGTAATTTCAAGGAGTAGCAAAAATGTAACTCTATGAAAAATATCTGATAGTCATTCTCATAAATATGGCAAAGATTTTTTTTCTCCTTTTTTCATTTCTAACGTATAATCCTACAGATTTATTAAAAAAAAAGGCAAAACTGAAATTTTCAGAAAAAAGTCAGAAAACAAAAATGAAAAGGATAAAATATAAAGTATGTTCTATATTTTTCGAAATAAACATCACAGAAAGTAATTTTAAGGAGTAGCAAAAATGTAACTCTATGAGAAATATCTGATAGTCATTTTCATAAATATGGCACAAATTTTTTCTTGTTTTTTTGCTTCCTCATAGAGGAAGCTTTGTTTTCATGAAAATTATTTTTTCGAGATTTTCATGTCAGTACACTCAGAATGGGCACTCAGAATGGGAAAAAATGTCTGTATGTGTGTGTGTGTGTTTGTGTGTATGTTACACGATCGAAAAATGTAAACCTTTGTAACTCGGGAATGCCTTGAGATATCAAGCTGAAATTTGGACCATAGATAGAGGGATCAAGCCTCATCGTCCATACAGATTTTTGTTAAAATCCACTTTATCGTTAAATTATTACGCGTTTTTTAATTTTTTGAAAAATGTCTGTTTACGCGATAACTCTTTCAATTTTCGAGATATTGATCTTAAAATTGGTATGAATGTGAGCTTTCATACGCCGATGATCGCTATTGAATTTGGTTAAGATCGGTTGAACCGTTAAAATTTTATGATGTTTTGAATTTTTCAAAAAATTGACATTATCGCTCTATTGTAACTTTTGCAAAACTTAAGATAGCGAGCTCAAATTTTGTATATAAATGAAACAATATTCAGCCATTATATATGTATAATTTAGTGACGAACGGTATGAAATTTTTGATTTTATGGAATGTTGAATTATTTTAAAAAATATACATTATCACATTCACTTTCGGAAACGCTCTAATAATCACGAAATAACGTAATAACGAAATAGAAAAAGGGAATCCAAAACATGTATATTTATATAATTAAAACAAGGATGCAAAGTAGAACCTTGCACATTGCTTCCTCATTATTTTTCGCGTTTTACAAAACTTCCTCTATGAGGAAGCCAAAAATTGAATAACATACTTCCTCATAGAGGTAGCTTTGTAAAACGCGAAAAATAATGAGGAAGCAATGTGCAAGGTTCTACTTTGCATCCTTGTTTATATATTATTTTAGTAAATGGTGATTTAAGGTAGTTCTGTCGGTACGCCGGAGTCATAAATCTCAGAGTCTATATGACATTAAAAAATAATCATACGCATCACTTTGACTGCCTCAATAATAATATCAAAAATAATCGAGAATCCTTCGAAATTGTCGTAATCAAATTAAAACGATTATTTGTAAATAGTTGATATGTTTAGTGCGGATTTGACTTCATTTTTACGATAATTAGGTTAGGAAACGTCATTTGGCCCGGTATCGTGCACTTTGACCTTGGTTCAATTGAACATTATTCCGGTGACTTCACCTTTTTTCATGATGCATCAATTCCTGAATGATTTGCGAATCCGTAGTACTTTTTATTTTTTCTCTATCTTTGATCTAAGTATGTTAATTTTCGATTTAAAGATCAATTTTTCCAGCTCTCCCGTTAGCGCCGTGTAAAAAGATCGATTTTCAAGTTTTAATTGTTCATTCAAATACTCGGTAACAGCCTTCAAGATTTTGTGCAAGTAAAATTGAATAGCTAAATTACAACATGTCAAAAATTCATGCATATGAGTTTTGATTGCCTTCGCGACAGAACTACCTTAATCTAATTTCATCCTTGTTTATATATTATTTTAGTAAATGATGATTTAATAATCATGTGTTGTAATTTCCAATCACCGGATTATCAAAATTCATATATCTGCATTAAATTTACTAGGGTAGAAGTTCCGGTTGTGGCCACCCCCACTCTTAAGGGGAGGGAGACAGGTCAAAAAAATTGATTTTGGAAATTCAATATCACCTAAATCCTATTGCATATAAAAATGGCCAATGCACTATATTGTTGGTACTCGATGAAAGGATTTTTTACTGTCGTCTGACTTGGATATGCTTTTCAATATTATCTTAAGCAAAGTTCTTAGGTTTTCCATTCTGCGCATGATTCAGATCAAACTACTAGGCAGATTGAAATGGTTGATGTCTCATTTTCTTCTTCATGAAAAGATACACCGGCTAAATAGAGCAAATGTTAATAAAAGGTAATATTTTTCAAGTGACACAATTATTAATAAATAAGTGTTATGCTATTTTCTAAATCAGTGATTAACTTTCCTTTCAGAATGAAAAAAAAATAGTTTGCTCCATTTAGCCGGTGTATCTTTTCATGAAGAAGAAAATGAGATGTCAACCATTCCAATCTGCCTAGTAGTTTGATCTGAATCATGCGCAGAATGGAAAACCTAAGAACTTTGTTTAAGAAAATATTGAAAATCATATGCAAGTCAGACGACAGTAAAAAATCCTTTCATCGGTTACCAACAATATAGTGCATTGGGCATTTTTATATGCAATAGGATTTGGAGGATATTGAATTTCCAAAATCAATTTTTTTTACCTGACTCCCTCCCCTTAAATACGTTTTTCGTGGCTATTTTAATTCTGTACCTGTATTTAATCATGATTTTTCATAACGTTGTACATTTTGGAAACATTTATCGTCATTTTGACGTCCGTTCGTCTCCATTACAAAAAGTACTGTGTCAGTAATTAAAGTATCATCAGCTGATTCATCAAATTGTCAACTCCTTACGGAATTCGACAAGATTTTGACGAAAGCTCTAGATACATATTCGGATTATATAGTTGGCGAATTGCATGCAGCTTTGCACATATCAATCTTAAGAGTCATCACTGCAAATGTTGATGTACTAAAAGTTTGAAATAAAGCTATAGATTTATAAAAAATACGATGGCCACAACTGGTACATGGAATAAGCATGTTGCCCCGGATATGGCCATGATAATATAATCATTAATTTTTCGTTAATTAATACACAATCAATTCATAAATTCGTAAAGTAGAAACAAAAAAACGAAAAAACGCTAAGAAAAATATATCCTTAGAAATGTATAGTAAAAAAAAAGGTAAAGCGGTGGAACACCTTTCATGTTGAAGATTCCCATCATTATGCTATGCGAAAATCTACTTTCGGAAAGAACTCTGGTAAAAATAAAAATAAATGTGTAAAGAGTAAAGCATTAATATAATGTATGACTATTTGTGACAAAGAAAGCTGCTACGAAAAAGTGCAAAACGAAGGAGACGAATGTCAAAAAAGGTTAGTTAGGTTCACAGATGGCATCTGTGCTTTAAAGACATTTTCGTGTAGAGGAATTGGATGCTTTCATAAGAATACGATTTTGATTTATTAAACACACCTTAAAAAATGTTTCAAGTGCAATGAATATTGAGTTATTCTAATTTTAAGCATGGCCAAAACCGGTACATTACTGTGGCCAAAACTGGTGCATACACTGTTAAAAAAATCTGTATTAAAATTAATACAAAAGTGTTGGAAGTTTTTTTGCAGATACCGTATATGAAATTTTGTATACATGTGTATATGAAAAATCATAACATTTAAAGGAATATTAAAATTCAACGATATTAAGATTTAATATCACTATGACCATATGCATAAACTGTGCATTACATTTCATAAACATGTATGATGAATTTTCTTATGAACGGTATCTGAAAATTCAAGCACATATGTGTTGGAAATTTAAAGTGGACATAAAAACAATTTAAAAAAATAGAAATATTATTCGGACATTATTTTTTCAAACAAATTATGTCATCAGAAATTGTTGGGTATTGGTTTTCGCCACAGAACATTTTTCGCTTACACTGGGGTTTGAACCTACGACCAACCTACCTTAAGTACCTAACAACGCACGCACGCTACCAACTACGCTATCAACGACTTAGTAATTTTGGATATCTAAATGACATAAGAGTTGTATAACTATTATTCTCTCAAGCATACTTATAATTGAGATAACAAAATATTCAATTGATTGCAATTAGAGGGCGAAGTGGGTTGAAAATATTTTCAAGTGAACATAATTTTTGGACGATCGGAATCTTTTTCTCACGAGGAAGCTCAGGTATTCGGATTTTCGAAAAAATTATATCCACAGACCTGTCAAGTTCTAGCAACAAACATAAACCAAACATAAATTTTCAGCAATAGCAGCGCGAGGTGCTCCAGTTTAAAAAAAAAATCGATTTTGGAAATCTCGAGTAAATTATCAGAAGTCGATGCTATGTAATAAGTGTTCGCGATCTAGTGCGGGTTTTTTTTCGTTATTGGAAAATGTGTATTAAATTTCAAATCAGTTACTAAAAAGATGCAAAGTAGAACCTTGCACATTGCTTCCTCATTATTTTTCGCTTTTTACAAAGCTCCCTCTGTGAGGAAGCGGTATGTTATTCAATTTTGGCTTCCTCATAGAGGAAGTTTTGTAAAAAGCGAAAAATAATGAGGAAGCAATGTGCAAGGTTCTACTTTGCATCTTTTTTTTTATACCTTGTGTCTCTTTTGCAGAGGTGTTTTATACAGCTATAAATCACCTCTGCAAACACCGTTACATCTAATTTTGATTAGATACAAATTTTTGTCGTACTTTCTCAACTTTTCCGGAAGTTATAGCGAAAATCTACATTTTTTTTAAAATGAAAAATGGTGTAAAATCCGAACGACTTTACCGATCATCACCAAATTTGGTACATGGCATTTCTGAATGTTATTTTTCGTCTGTACAAAATTTCTGTTCATTTGTTGAAATTCGACGTAATTTAGATCAAAATCTATTTTTTTCGAAAAATTCAAAATTCTATAAAATCCGAACCGCTTTACCGATTTCGTCGAAATTCAATACCATACAACATTGAACGTATCTTCAGTTATGAAGAACTATTTAGCCAAATCGGCGAACTTTTACGAAAGTTAGAGCGACCACGCCCTTTTTTCAACAAATTAAAATCAACATAAAATCTTAATGACTTCACATATTTTGGCAAAAATCACAACATTCAAAGAGGGGCAGCTACTCTACTTGCGTGCCAAATTTGAGCCGGATCGCTCGAACGGTTACCGAGTGAGAGGAGATTGAATTTTCGAAGCCCAGCACACACACACACACACACACACACACACACACATACATACATACGGACATTTTTTCTAAACCACTTTTCTCGACGTTTTAGGTAATTCTAAGCATACTGACATGAAAATCTCGAAAAAAAAAAATTTCATGAAAAGAAAGCTTCCTCTATGAGGAAGCAAAATTCAAAAAATTCATGTTGATTTTCATGTACTAATATAGTAATGATTGATTTAGTAACCATGTGTTATAATTTTATACCATCGGATTCGTAAAATCCATACACGCATATTAAATTTACTGTGCAACTATATTAATGTTTATTTTCTATATCGAGTTTTGTAAATTTCTCACATGTTTGTGTCGCAAAAACACAAACATTTTGCAAAAAGTAGTACACCTATGTGGACAAAACTGCAAATACTTTGACGGGTATTTTTCAACATTAGTAACTGAAATTTTGATAACTTTGATCTTAAATTTAATGCGACAATTTGTATTAAATTTCAAATCGGGCACTAAAATTCCTAAAATGCATATTGATTTTCATGTATTGATTTAGTAATTATTGATTTAATAATCATGTATTGTAATTTTCTATCACCGGATTATCGAAATTCATTGATCTGTATTAAATTTATTATGCAAACACATTAATTTCGATTTCCTATACCAAGTTTTACAAAATTCATACACGTTTGTATAGGAAAAACGCGAACATTTTTTACAGTGTATACTTACATTCGGACATTTTTTCTAAACCACTTTTCTGGACGTTTTGGACTATTCTGAGTCTGACATGAAAATCTCAAAAAAAAAAAAAATATTTTTTTACGAAAACAAAGCTTCCTTCCTCTATGAGGCAGCAAAAATAAAAATCGACATGGCGAATAATTGTTCAACGAGTGGACGAACGTACCTCGTGCTGAAGGAGCTGACTAACCCCAAGGGTGCTGAGCATAGCTCGACAACGAGAGTATCCCCAGTGAGCCCGGAAGCCTTTCTTTGTCGCGTCTGAGCATGTGACACGGTTGACCCAACAGTACTCTTCTCCACACGTACCAGTAGCCGACATACTCGTTGTCTGCATCCCCCGGTACTTATATATCCACCTATATCGCTTCGTCGAGTGTGTATCGATCACCTGAGCTCTATATTGTTCCCAAACGAGCCCTCTAGACGTCAGAAAAAAACGTCATTTTCGTAGCCAAGATATTCGGTGAATAAATGAGTATCATCGAAATAACTCACTGAAAAAAAAAAAAGACAAATTTAATAAAGAGTTATAATGGCTCGTTGCAAAATCTTTACACAAGTTTAATAGTACTAAACTTGCAGTAAAAGTACACTAAATTTCAAGTAGATTTTTTTTACTTTTTTTTTACCGAGTTATTTCGATGATACTTAATTATATATAATAATTATAAATAATAAAACAAGTTTAATAGTACTATTCAACTTGTTTGTTATAAATAATTAATATTATATTATAATAAATAATAATAATATAATAAATTAGTTTAATAGTACTATTAAAAAAAATAATTCCCCCGTTTTTCGAAACTTCCACACGAATAATTTTTTTTAATACCGTAAACTCGATCCGTACCACTCTGATGATTTTTTTGCAATATCTATAGTCATGCAAGAATACTCTGTAATTTTATTAGCCAAAAATAAGTAACCTTTTTTTAACAAAAAAATAATAATGCCCCCGTTTTTCGGAACTTTCACACAGATGCATTTTTTAATACCAGAAGATCGATCGGTGACACTCTGGCGATTTTTTTGTGATATCAACAGTCATGCAGCAATACTCTGTAATTTTTTCAGTAAAAAAAACATATCCTTTTTTTAATTAAACAATAATTCCTCCATTTTTCGGAAAAAAATCATACTCACAGGAACGTGACTATTATTTGGAATATTCCGCTCGAAAGCTAACAATAAACGACAACTTTTATGTGCTGACATTTTTTTTCAGTAACTTCAAAATTCTGAGATATTTGCACTTGAATAAAAAAAGCCATTTTCTGAAAAATTATTTTGGAAAATCTGAAAAAATTCACATAGAGTGTCTTTTTGTGGTACATTCATATAATCAATTACAGGGCAAATCGGAGAGGGTCGAATTGTAAATGCCTAATACTTATAGAAATAATGATGATGATGCGATCAGCTCTATAATTATGATTTTATAATAATAACATGTAGCGATTGTAATACGATGATTAAACTTTGGAATTGCTGCAAAAATTATTATTTTGCTTCCTCATAGAGGAAGCTTTGTTTTCATGAAATTTTTTTTTTTCGAGATTTTCATGTCAGTATGCTTAGAATCACCTAAAACGTTGAGAAAAGTGGTTTAGAAAAAATGTCCGTATGTATGTATGTGTGTGTGTGTGTGTGTGTGTGTGCTGGGCTTCGAAAATTCAATCTCCTCTCACTCGGTAACCGTTCGAGCGATCCGGCTCAAATTTGGCACGCAAGTAGAGTAGCTGCCCCTCTTTGAATGTTGTGATTTTTGCCAAAATATGTGAAGTCATTAAGATTTTATGTTGATTTTAATTTGTTGAAAAAAGGGCGTGGTCGCTCTAACTTTCGTAAAAGTTCGCCGATTTGGCTAAATAGTTCTTCATAACTGAAGATACGTTCAATGTTGTATGGTATTGAATGTCGACGAAATCGGTAAAGCGGTTCGGATTTTATAGAATTTTGAATTTTTCGAAAAAAATAGATTCTGATCTAATTACGTCGAATTTCAACAAATGAACAGAAATTTTGTACAGACGAAAAATAACATTCAGAAATGCCATGTACCAAATTTGGTGATGATCGGTAAAGTCATTCGGATTTTACACCATTTTTCATTTTAAAAAAAATGTAGATTTTCGCTATAACTTCCGGAAAAGTTGAGAAAGTACGACAAAAATTTGTATCTAATCAAAATTAGATGTAACGGTGTTTGCAGAGTTGATTTATAGCTGTATAAAACACCTCTGCAAAAGAGACACAAGGTATAAAAAACAAGCCTGCAAAGTCGAACCTTGCAAATTGCTTCCTCAGTATTTTACACTTTTAGCAAAGCTTCCTCTATGAGGAAGCCAAAATTGATCAACATTCTTCCTCATAGAGGTAGCTTTGCTAAAAGTCTAAAATACTGAGGAAGCAATTTGCAAGGTTCGACTTTTTTCAATAAAAATTCGCGGTAATGCTTTTGAAAAAATGGAAAAAAATAAGTAATGCATTAAGAAAGTAATGCATTACTTATTTCTTCCATTTTTTCTACTATTTCTTGCAATATTGAAGCGAAAATTAGTACTTTTAACAGCTATTCAAATGTTTACACTCTATTTTATAATCACTACATATTATTATTATGAAATTATGATTACAAAACAAATTGTACTGTAAACTATATCTCATGAATTAATGGGAATTTACAACTTTGCTTCATTTATAATATCTCTAGAATAAATTTCATTACTAGAACAAAATTGTGCAAATCATTTGTACCATATTATGGACTGTTTTTTTATGTTAATTTTATACTTAGCCACTGTTGAAATTAGTTGTAATGTGATAAAGACCTTTTCCAAAAAAAAGAAAAATTATGACAAATTTGTTTTTTTTTGCACATTCATTAATTGCAAAATTGAAAACGTGCTAAAATTTTAAAGAACTTGATAGTAAAAATTCATTCCATCTGAGCCATCCAACTATTCCTGCAAGATGAAGCGATTAGCAGTGTGCCAGATTTTTCAAGCACGATTTCCTCTCTCTCTCGACATCACATCTAAAATATATAGTAGATAGTTTCTAAACTTACAACAAAATGTACGTCGATTCAAATGGTTAATTCAACGAAATGCTGATGCAACTTCCTCTGCCATTTCGTGTTGAAATTCCACTACAGTCTATCTGAAAAAAAGAAAATATTAATATGAAAATATTATATATTAAAATGAAATTAAAATAAAAAAAACATGATAAAAAAATCGTGTTTAATGTAAAAGTAAATAAAAATTACTAATCATATTTGTATATGGAATTTACAATTTTATATATCAATATATGCATCTGTGCTTCCTACACAAGTATATTAATTGTCATAAAGAAATTTTCTACAGTATAGGATTTAAAAACAATCGTTTTCTATCATTTATTTTTATCAGGAAAACGTCGTTGCCAAGCTCTTAAATTCTCCAGCATTTCTGATTTGTCAGACAAAAGGGTTAAATAAAATAAAATAAAATAAAAATAATTATATATTAAAATTAAATAAAAATAAAAAAAACATGATAAAAAAGTCGTGTTTAATGTAAAAGTAAATAAAAATTACTAATCATATTTGTATATGGAATTTACAATTTTATATATCAATATATGCATCTGTGCTTCCTACACAAGTATATTAATTGTCATAAAGAAATTTTCTACAGTATAGGATTTTAAAAAAATCGTTTTCTATAATTTATTTTTATGAGGGAAACGTCGTTGCCAAGCTCTTAAATTCTCCAGCAGTTCTGATTTGTCAGACAAAAGCGTTAAATAAAATAAAATAAAAATTATTATATATTAAAATTAAAGTAAAATAAAAAAACAACATGATAAAAAAGTCGTGTTTAATGTAAAAGTAAATAAAAATTACTAATCATATTTGTATATGGAATTTACAATTTTATACATCAATATATGCATCTGTGCTTCCTACACAAGTATATTAATTGTCATAAAGAAATTTTCTACAGTGTAGGATTTAAAAAAATCCTTTTCTATAATTTTTTTTTATCAGGAAAACGTCGTTGCCAAGCTCTTAAATTCTCCAGCAGTTCTGATTTGTCAGACAAAAGGATTAAATAAAATAAAATAAAATAAAAATTATTATATATTAAAATTAAATTAAAATAAAAAAAAACATGATAAAAAAGTCGTGTTTAATGTAAAAGTAAATAAAAATTACTAATTATATTTGTATCATATTTGTATATGGAATTTACAATTTTATATACCAATATATGCATCTTTGCTTCCTACACAAGTATATTAATTGTCATTAAAAATCGTTTTCTATCATTTATTTTTATCAGGAAAACGACGTTGCCAAGCTCTTAAATTCTACAGCAGTTCTGATTTGTCAGACAAAAGCCTTAAATAAAATAAAATAATATAAAAATTATTATATATTAAAATTAAATTAAAATAAAAAAAAACATGATAAAAAAGTCGTGTTTAATGTAAAAGTAAATAAAAATTACTAATCATATTTGTATACGGAATTTACAATTTTATACATCAATATATGCATCTGTGCTTCCTACACAAGTATATTAAGGAGGTTCATAAAAAAAATCTAATCCAAGATAAAATTGTAAAAAAAAATCGTATAACAGCTGTAATGATAACGGACACGTACGCAAAATTTTTAAGGGATTCACCGTGTAGTTACCGAGATATTAAATAACAAAGTTGCGACTATTTACATGTAAAGAAAAGAAAAGTGAGTCGAATATTGAACTTTTTACGTCTTTGCAAGAGATAAATCCAAGATAGAATAATCAAAAAAATATGCAGACGTCCGGAAAAGTATTCTGAATAGGGCACGAGCTTGAAATTTGAAGGTCACCGCGAAATTGATAGAGAAATCGTTAATTTTTTGCCTCTACGCTTAAGGTAGTTCTGTCGGTACGCCGGAGTCATAAATCTCAGAGTCTATATGACATTAAAAAATAATCATACGCATCACTTTGACTGCCTCAATAATAATATCAAAAAAGATGCAAAGTAGAACCTTGCACATTGCTTCCTCATTATTTTTCGCTTTTTACAAAGCTCCCTCTGTGAGGAAGCAGTATGTTATTCAATTTTGGCTTCCTCATAGAGGAAGCTTTGTAAAAAGCGAAAAATAATGAGGAAGCAATGTGCAAGGTTCTACTTTGCATCTTTTTTTTTATACCTTGTGTCTCTTTTGCAGAGGTGTTTTATACAGCTATAAATCACCTCTGCAAACACCGTTACATCTAATTTTGATTAGATACAAATTTTTGTCGTACTTTCTCAACTTTTCCGGAAGTTATAGCGAAAATCTACATTTTTTTTAAAATGAAAAATGGTGTAAAATCCGAACGACTTTACCGATCATCACCAAATTTGGTACATGGCATTTCTGAATGTTATTTTTCGTCTGTACAAAATTTCTGTTTATTTGTTGAAATTCGACGTAATTTAGATCAAAATCTATTTTTTTCGAAAAATTCAAAATTCTATAAAATCCGAACCGCTTTACCGATTTCGTCGAAATTCAATATCATACAACATTGAACGTATCTTCAGTTATGAAGAACTATTTAGCCAAATCGGCGAACTTTTACGAAAGTTAGAGCATTCACGTCCTTTTTTCAACAAATTAAAATCAACATAAAATCTTAATGACTTCACATATTTTGGCAAAAATCACAACATTCAAAGAGGGGCAGCTACTCTACATGTGTGCCAAATTTGAGCCCGATCGCTCGAACGGTTACTGAGTGAGAGGCGATTGAATTTTCGAGGCCCAGCACACACACACACACATACATACATACGGACATTTTTTCTAAACCACTTTTTTCGATCTTTTAGGTGATTCTAAGCATACTGACATGAAAATCTCGAAAAAAAAAATTTTCATGAAAACAAAGCTTCCTCTATGAGGAAGCAAAATAATCGAGAATCCTTCGAAATTGTCGTAATCAAATTAAAACGATTATTTGTAAATAGTTGATATGTTTAGTGCGGATTTGACTTCATTTTTACGATAATTAGGTTAGGAAACGTCATTTGGCCCGGTATCGTGCACTTTGACCTTGGTTCAATTAAACATTATTCCGGAGACTTCACCTTTTTTCATGATGCATCAATTCCTGAATTATTTGCGAATCTGTAGTACTTTTTATTTTTTCTCTATCTTTGATCTAAGTATGTTAATTTTCGATTTAAAGATCAATTTTTTCAGCCCTCCCGTGTGCACCGTGTAAAAAGATCGATTTTCAAGTTTTAATTGTTCATTCAAATACTCGGTAAAAGCCTTCAAGATTTTGTGCAAGTATAATTGAATAGCTAAATTACAACATGTCAAAAATTCATGCATATGAGTTTGGATTGCCTTCGCGACAGAACTACCTTAATTGTCATAAAGAAATTTTCTACAGTGTAGGATTTAAAAAAAATCATTTTCTTTCATTTATTTTTATCAGGAAAACGACGTTGCCAAGCTCTTAAATTCTCCAGCAGTTCTGATTTGTCAGACAAAAGGGTTAAATTAGATGCACGGTTATTTTTTTTGTGCCTCTAACTTGGCCTCTATCTCGTGTTGTTGGTGCACGTGTGGCGACCGTAAGCTTCGGCCATTCATCGGCATTCCATGTCGCGTCAAGGTCTTCGAGCCTCGACTTCCCCGCAACAACAGTGTACACAGTTTCTTTCCATCGGTTTGTCTGTGTTTTGGCACGTTCTCAGAGTTTAAAAAAAGAATTCGAAGGGAGAGATGGTCGCCAAAGAGAGTGAGAGTGATGAGACGTCGCTTCCGCTTTAAGAATATCTTATTTCTTTTCTCTTCTTTCGCTGCGTCGATAAAGTCGTTAGAATTTTCATCGAATCGCTAGATCGAAACAAAGGAAATATTTTATTTCCACAATTGTGTACCGTTTTATTTGTAATATACAACGAAGAAGCTGAGGCTGAAAAGGCCGTGGATTGCGAGGAAATTCGGTCACGGTTTCCGGATGAAGCGTTTCCTCTCTCGTGACGCTTCGGTCGGTACACGCAGAACTGCAGAATCGTGCGAGCTACGTTGTTGCTTCTGCTACACTCTTCTGAGGCTCACGCCCGTGTTTGTACCGAAGTACCGGACACGGGAACGGAGTAACGGTGCCGGTCGTAATGAGCGTACGAGTACGAGAGTATTCTCTTGTCGCTACTTTTCACGTGGCCATTATTCACATTCAAGGATGTTGAATCGACTGACTTAATTAGAAGAATAATACAAACAGCGATCCTTGAGCCAACAGCAAGTTGGCTCAAATGAGTCGTCCATTTTTCTGTAATCGTTTTTCGAAATAATGTGTATAAATGATAGAATTTTTTTTAAGTGGTCGATTTTTTATAATTAATTTTAGAAATAATGTATGATGGGAGAATTGAAAATCAAGTTTTTAAAGAGTGGTGCATTTTTTAGAATTAATTTTAGAAATAATGTATAGATAATAGGAGAATTGAAAATCAAGTTTTTAAAGAGTGGTGGATTTTTTAGAATTAATTTTAGAAATAATGTATAGATTATAGGAGAATTGAAAATCAAGTTTTTAAAGAGTGGTAGATTTTTTGGAATTCATTTTAGAAATAATGTATAGATGATAGGAGAATTGAAAATCAAGTTTTTAAAGAGTGGTTCATTTTTTATAATTAATTTTAGAAATAATGTTTAGATGATAGGAGAATTGAAAATCACGTTTTTAAAGAGTGGTGCATTTTTTAGAAATAATATGTAGATGATAGGAGAATTGAAAATCAAGTTTTTAAAAAGTGATCGATTTTTTGGGATTAATTTTAGAAATAATGTATAGATGATAGGAGAATTGA
>OZ019979.1:4782243-4832243 GCA_963970395.1 Ephialtes manifestator
AAGCCTTGGAAGTGGAAGCGAAAAAAGAAATCGGATAAGTTCGAGGCCGCCTCGAGATGTGAGTACCGCTCGTTTGTTGTCCTTTCCTCGGGGGACGCGCTAAACTTTTAGTAAACAATTTAATCATCGATCTGTTTTTGTAGCGCTCGAGAGGAAAATATCGGTGCGAGCCAATCGAGAGGAGCTGGTGCAGAAGGGAATCTTGTTGCCCGACAGTCCGTCCTCGCTTATACCGGAGAACGGTAAACGCTCTTCCTTTATCTTCGGTTATTTCGGTGAAGCTTCGAGCAACACTATATATGGAACAACATTCCGCTTCAAATTGACCCGAACGATAACTAAGCGAAATTTCAGTATGTCTGAAATGTGTTTTCTCGTTGCCTTGAAATTATTTACAATTATAAATATATATAAACCAGTCAGTTTTACATGGAATTAAGAAGGTCTGAAGGCTTCGAGCTAATCAAAACAATACTCAATTTTTTTTAAAATTCTGTCTGGAAATATTTATGCATTCAAAGATAATTTGTATTTCACCATGTGTTTTTAATTCATAAAAAAACATCAGTAGTGATGGATTTGCAAAAATATTTTATCTGACGTTTATTTTCAAAGATGTGAATTTTCCATGAATTTTTTATCGAAAACAAAACCAAATATTTGAAACAAAATTAGCTCTACTCTAAAAGTTGTAGAAATTAGTGATGGATTTGCGAAAATATTTTATCTGACGTTTATTTTCAAAGACGTGAATTTTTGATGAACTTTTTATCGAAAACAAAACCAAATTCTCTGTCAATTCAGCCACTTTTTTTTCGACCCTCTCCGATTCGCCCTGTAATTGATTATATGAATGTACCACTAAAAGACACTCTATGTGAATTTTGTCAGATTATTTAAAATAATTTTTCAGAAAATGGCTTTTTTTATGCAAGTGCAAATATCTCAAAATTTTGAAGTTACTGAAAAAAAATGTCAGCACATAAATGTTGTCGTTTATTGTTAGCTTTCGAGCGGAATATTCCAAATAATTGTCACGTTCCTGTGAGTATGATTTTTTTCCGAAAAATGGAGGAATTATTTTTTAATTAAAAAAAGGATATTTTTTTTTTACTGAAAAAATTACAGAGCATTGCTACATGACTGTTGATATCACAAAAAAATCGCCAGAGTGGCACCGATCGATCTTCTGGTATTAAAAAATGCATTTGTGTGAAAGTTCCGAAAAACGGGGGCATTATTATTTTTTTGATAAAAAAAAAGGTTACTTTTTTTTGGATAATAAAATTACAGAGTATTCTTGCATGACTGTAGATATTCCAAAAAAATCATCAGAGTGGTACGGATCGAGCTTCCGGTATAAAAAAAATAATTCCCCCGTTTTTCGAAACTTCCACACGAATAATTTTTTTTAATACCGTAAGCTCGATCCTTGCCACTTTGATGATTTTTTTGCAATATATACAGTCATGCAAGAATACTCTGTAATTTTATTAGCCAAAAAAAAGTAACCTTTTTTTTATCAAAAAAATAATAATGCCCCCGTTTTTCGGAACCTTCACACAAATGCATTTTTTAATACCAGAAGATCGATCGGTGCCACTCTGGCGATTTTTTTGTGGTATCAACAGTCATGCAGCAATACTCTGTAATTTTGTCAGTAAAAAAAAAATATCCTTTTTTTAATTAAAAAATAATTCCTCCATTTTTCGGAAAAAAATCATACTCACAGGAACATGACAATTATTTGGAATATTCCGCTCGAAAGCTAACAATAAACGACAACTTTTATGTGGAGACATTTTTTTTCAGTAACTTCAAAATTCTGAGATATTTGCACTTGAATAAAAAAGCCATTTTCTGAAAAATTATTTTTAAAAATCTGAAAAAATTCACATAGAATGAATTTTAGTGGTACATTCATATAATCAATTACAGGGCAAATCGGACAGGGTCGAAAAAAAACTGGCTGAATTGACAGAGAATGCTTCATATTTGAAACTAAATTAGATCTACTCTAAAATTTGTAGCAATTAGTTATGGATTTGCAAAAATATTTTATCTGACATTTATTTTCAAAGACGTGAATTTTCGATGAACTTTTTATCGAAAACAAAACCAAATATTTGAAACAAATTTAGCTCTACTCTAAAAGTTGTAAAAATTAGTTATGGATTTGCAAAAATATATTATCTGAAGTTTATTTTCAAAGACGTGAATTTTCGATGAACTTTTTATCGAAAACAAAACCAAATTTTTTAAATAAAATTAGCAGAAATAAAGATGATGATATGATCATGTCTATAATTATGATTGCATAATAATAACATGTAGCGATTATAATAAAATGACTAAACGTTCGCATAGCTAAAAAAAAAAAATATTTTGTAATAAAATTTCATAATAATGTTTTTGAAAAAATGAAGAAACATAATTAATGCATTAAGAAAGTACTGCATTAATTATCTCTTCCATTTTTCCCCCTATTTCTTCTAACATTTAAGCAAAAATTAGTATTTTTTGCAACTATTAAAATGTTTACACTCTATTTTATAATCACTACATATTATTATGAAATCATAATTACAAAACGAACTGAACTGTAAACTAGATTTCATGAACTAATATGGTTTTACAACTCTATTTCTAATAATCTCAAAAAAATGTATGATTAATTCTACTAGACACTATATATATGTCTACTAGACAATCTAGTTATATTGTTGGAACAATAAATAATTACTGGCAGAATTAATTATTTTTATAGTACAACTCACTATATTTAGCAAATCTATCACATTAATTTTTCTCCGTATATTTCGTGTGTTTGAAATCGACCTATTAAATAAT
This sequence comes from Ephialtes manifestator, assembly GCA_963970395.1. NCBI lineage: Eukaryota > Metazoa > Arthropoda > Insecta > Hymenoptera > Ichneumonidae > Ephialtes > Ephialtes manifestator. Next base: position 4,785,094 of record OZ019979.1, read on the forward strand.
AAGAATTTGAAATTATTTAAGGTCCGGCAGGCGGTGAACCTGGTCTCATTCAGAAACCACCGACGCCGCAGCAGCAACAGTTGCAAAAGCACCATCAACACGAACAATCGACAGGAACAGGTGGACCTGGTTCTGGTCCCCCATCGTCGGGGCACCAATGCCAACGTGCACCAACTCCCACCACTGCCAATTCGCACCAAGCATGCACGAATCTACCAGGCAGTAATCAACCTTCGCCGCATCCCTCACCTCTTTATCCAGGAATGCCTCAAGCAAACGGTAACACGCAAGGTAAGCCAATACTCCCGTTAATTCAACTACAAAAATTGCCAAGTTCCCCGCCTTTTTCATATCGTCGCTTCTTTACCGACTGAGTCAACGACCAATCTACAAATTTTCGGTCTCTAATAATAATGATTATTGAGAGTTGCTTTAGCCGTTTATGGATGATATGTGGTATGAGGTGCTTCGGCGAATGACGGCTGATGATTTTTTTTTTTCTAATTTTTGGTCTACGTTTCACCCTGATCAGGGCCTCTTCAGAACCATTATTTTTATTTTACAGTTTAAATTGATGTTGAGTTTGTGACCTCTTGCTTTATTTACAATTATTATCTGTATATTTATTGGTTGACAAAATAAATACTGTGTTCCCTTGTGTTGTGACTTTGGTGTAGTTGTTGACCGGGTTCTCCGGTCTTATAGGTTATGAGGCAGTGATACACCGAAAATTTTGTAGTCGGGGCCGATAATGTAGGGTCGTAGCACCGACCTACAATCTGCCGCTAGATGGCACGCCGCGCAATTTTTTACTTGTTTAATATTACTATTTGTTCACTGAGCTCTGCTTTTTGTCAATTTTATGAACGACTAATGATTTATGATAACACTAATTTTGAAAGCTGTTTTCTTCGTTGTTAGTGCATCCATTTGGATGAAACAAAGTGCAAATAGTGTGTTTTTTAGCCGTGCATGGGCTAAGCTTCTGACGATACGATCTGGTAAACGTAAGAGTAGAAAAATAATAATTACTTCGAGGGTAATTAAAACTGTAATTTTTTTTTTGGAATTTTGGAAAACCAAAAGCTTAGCCCTATTCTGTCATCATTTCCTACGTGTGTTCCAAATTTCGTGGCGTTTCGTTGCACCGTTTCGAAGAAAATAGTTTTCAAAATTTCGATGTGATGACGGCGAGGGGGCGCGGGGGAGAGGGGAGTATCACTGCCTCTTAAGGCAAGGTGAAATATTCATGAGTGCGAGAAGGATAGCGAATATTTTTCGGAACAAGAATTCTCAGAAACTCATTTCTCATTTTTTGGGAAAAAATAAAGTTTTACATCATGCAGGATTAAGAGACCAATGATGTAAAACTTTTCTTTTATCAAAAAACGTTCGGTGTCGTCTGAAAGATTGTTTACAGTTTTTGTTACCGACTGAGTAGGTTTCACCTCGCCTTAAGCCTGTCTGTGTTATATGTTCTTTGAAGTTTAATACTATGGCTTTTCATTTTGCACTTATATTTTTCCTTTTATTTATTTTTCTTTTTAAATTTTAACTTTTGAGACCGGAGAGTTCAATCACTGTGAGGTCACATTTTAAACTCTAATAATAATAGCAGTAACAGTAATTTATTGGCAATAAATAAAAATTGTTTTGATGATTACAGTAGTCCATGAGATTTACAGCGATACATTAATAGTTTCAATTTAAATTGCCAACAAGCCATCAACCAGGTCGTTCAATCTTGGGTCTCTAATATTAATTTACTGTACTACAACATTTTTGGGGAGCAATTTTATTTTTGAAAACTTCTGTTCCATATTATGGAATTTATTGAAAATATTAATGTTATATTTGGGCACTATTGAAATTAATGATTTTATGGAGTAGTAAATAAGAAGAAAGGACAAAATCAATCCTCCAATATTAATGTTTCGGTTTTTGATGTGGACCTCCTTTAGAAATTTTTATTCCCACCTATAATTTAATAGTAGTAACCAAAACAACAATTAAAGAAATAGACTGAGGCCGCAGATTAACATTTGGCCATTGTAACAATTATTCTTAACATAAATATCATTTTTTTACCGTCTCTTTTTGATATTTAACAATGAATTAAAATTAATATTGGCCATAGCAAAGATTAATCGTAACATAATGTACTTTCCACTTATACTCAACAATAAATTTTAATTTCAGTGAGAGCTTTAACAATGTTAATGTGCAACCTTAGTCTGTTTGTTTAATTATTATTGTGATTGACATCTACTGGAAAATTATAGGTGAATAAAATTTTTTTGATGAAGATCCACATCAAGGATCAAAACGTTAATATTGGAGGATTTATCCCCATTATTTTATGTATTTATTTTATTTGTCCCCATTACTTTAAGAAATAAAGTTTACGCAACAGTTTGTCTTTTAGTTACGATTTGATAATGATTACCTGTGGCGATTATAAGATTATATGTAAACTTTTGAATAGCTGTGAGAAAAACCTAATTTTTAATTGAATATTGGGAGAAATTGTGAGAAAAATGAACAAGCTCAATGGATTAACAGTATTTCTCCATTTTTTCAATAAAATTACTATGAAATTTTATATAAAATTAATATTTTTTGCCTCCATTCAAAAGTTTACACATCATATTATAATCACTAGAAGTTATTATTATGAAAACATAATTAAAAAGCCAATTGTACCATCAATTTCATTTCTAAAACAACAACTCTGATTTTGTCCTTTTCCTTGTTTACTCAACTTAATTACAAACTATTGAAATTAGTTGGAATGTGGTGCAGATTTTTTCTAAAAAAAAGAAAAAATCATGATGAAGTTTTATGTTTTTGGTACATTAATTACTTGTAGAATTGAAAATGAGATAAAATTGTATAGAATTTAATAGAAAAAGCATTCAATCTGAGATATCCTGCAAAATCATTTCGATTAGCAGTGTGCTCGATTTTTTAAACACGTTTTCCTCTCAATTTAGACATTCTATCTAAAAAATAAAGTAGATAGTTTCAAAATGTGCAACAAATGCACGTCTATTAAACAATACGTAATTCACGAAGTAAGTCAATATTTCTGTTACGATAACTCAACGAGAAAATTGTCAAGTTCCCCGCCCTTTTCATCGTCGCTTCTTTACCGACTGAGTCGGCGAGAAATTTACGAAATGTTGGTAATCCGCGGAGCAACTAATTCCTTTGTTTCGTCAGACTTAAAAACTCCAAGTAAAAGTATTTGGATTATTGCGAAGCTTTAAGGGAGGTACAAAGGTATTGCCATTTTTTAGTCACGTAAACGACATAACGATAAAATAAATTCATACACTATATCAGAAGTGAAATACAGTGAAAATATTCATTTTTACAGTGCGTAGCGCTGTAATTAACTTAAAAATATATGAAACTTGTCTGGATTGTGAGAGAAATGTAAATTATTATCCGGTTTCGAATATATTCGCATAATCTGGTGTGAAAAATGTGGATTACAGTTTTTGTTACCGACCGAGTAGAATAACAACATTGTTACTTTGAAAAAAAAGCAATATGTCACTGAATGGAGAATTAAATTGCGCTTCCGGAGACATTTTTCTTTTTCTGAAAATGTCTGAAATTGTTTGCAGTTTTTGTTACCGACCGAGTATGTTTCGCCTTCCCTTAAGGTTAAGTAACACATATATCGGTAAAAAAAAATTGCAAACGAATCTACTTAAAGACATTTAACATTTTAGAGAAAAGCAAATTAGATTCTACTTTGTCTATGGACTTTACAGGGAAAAATATTAATTTTTGTCTTAAATATAAAGCAAATTGGGTTCTACAGTTTCTATTGACTGTACAGTGAAAAATATTAGTTTTTTAATTAAATTTCGACTGTCTTTGATTAAATTGGACAATTTTTTTCATACCTTCCGTGTCGGAGATTCGTCACATTAAGGGGAAGCTGGAGGCAAGTGCACAAGCAGGTTTTTACCGACCGAAGTCGGTAAAAGCTTTTTCGTAGTTTTGATTATTCTTCGTTAATACGCTACAGATATGCTTCAAATTATACACGATTGTAGTATCAACATAAACAAGTGGACGTACATTCGAATATTGGGTGAATACGTACAATGAATGAAGATATTCGTATATTACTAAGCCTGGATCATCGCGGGGATCGCAAACAGACTACGTGATCGTAGTTTCGGTTTTGCGTGGATTCCTTTTGTGTAATTGACTTTTCGACGCTCGCAGAATATTCAGAGAACGCTAAAGAATGGACGTACATTTCGATTTAACGTATGTGAATTCCAGAATCTTTTATATCGTACCAAACAGGCGATGCTATCAAACCCTGGCGGCCATTTTGATTTCGGGAGGTTTAGTATTATACGATTTTTTTCATTTATTGTACGTTTTCACCAAATATTCGAATGTACGTCCACTCGTTTATGTTGATATTACAATCGTGTACAATTTGAAGCATGTTTGTAGCGTATTAACGAAGAATAATCAAAACTACGAAAAAGCCTGTTTTTACCGACCAAAGTCGGTAATAAAATCTACTCCAGCATCCCCTTAAGTAACACATATATTCGTTAAAAAAAATTGCTAACGAATCTACTTAAAGACATTTAACATTTTAGAGAAAAGCAAATCAGATTCTACTTTGTCTATCGATTTTACAGGGAAGAATATTAATTTTTGTCTTAAATATAAAGCAAATTTGGTTCTACTGTTTCTATCGACTCTACAGTGAAAAATATTAGCTTTTTAATTAAATGTCAACTGTCTTTGATTAAATTGGACAATTTTTTAATACCTTCCGTGTCGGAGATTCGTCACATTAACTTGAGATGATTGTGATACTATTCGGTCGGTAAAAAAAACTGTAATCAGTTCTATCTCTCTCGCAGCCATTGAAATTCTATATCGTTTAAAAATGAAATAAGTCACAAATTTAAGACTATTAATTAAATACAACAAATACGACCGAGAAACAATCTTCACCCTTGAACAAAAACAACTTGAAAATGTTATTCCTCTTAGATAGAAGAAATATTCGTAACTATTTAATCTTATCTGAAATTCACAAAAATAGAAACAATTGTTTTACCGAATTTGCTACGACTAATGAGAGCAAATGGGAGCATTTGATTTCATTTATGAAATATAAATGTACGAACAAGCTGTCAAACTCAAAAACAACTTAAAAGTTCTTTTTTTAATAAGTTTTGGTACCAGTTCAAAGAAATATTAGTAATTGTTTCATATTTTCTGAAATTTTCTTAATTTTCTGAATTTTTCTTAAATAAAAACAACTTAGAAGTTGTTTTTATTTAAGTTTTTAAAAACAACTTACAAGTTGTTTTTATTTAAGTTTTTAAAAACAACTTAAAAGTTGTTTTTATTTAAGTTTTTAAAAACAACTTCAAAGTTGTTTTTTAATAAGTTTTGGTACTAGTTCAAAGAAATGTTAGTAATTGTTTCATCTTTTCTGAAATTCACTAAAATAGAAACAATTGCTTTACCGAGTTTGCTGCGATAAATGAGAGCTCTTCCATTTTATGTATAAAATAAAATTGTACGAACAAGCGATCAATCTCAATGACAGCTTCTGCAAGTCCAGAAATCGTTGGAAAAATTTGCAATTCAAGCAAACCCATAATAATATATTAACCGCGAAAAAATCTTCACTCTTAAATAAAAACAACTTAAGAGGTTAGGCCACTCTAGAGGGCCACAAAAAAGGCTTTTTTTTGGGAATTTTTTTCAGAAAAACTATTAGAGACATCGATTTTTTGAGAAAGGGTATTTATTGTACATATCATTAACTGTATATAGTAATTTTTTCATAGTAATTAATTTTAAAATGGCGGCTGTACAGCGTTGTTGCGATGACATCTTTTTTTTTTTGGAATCCACGGCCGGACACACAGCTTCAGTAATTTTTGAATTACGATGAGTTTTTTAACGGTTTTCACTTATACATAACAGTAGCTAGAGAAGTACGTAGGATTTTTTCGATACAGGCATTTTTGACAAAATGGCGAGCATCTAAAGTGAAAGTTCAAAAATTTGGCCTAAAAATCGTTCGAAAATTATCAATAACAAAAAAACTATGCAACTTAAAAAAAAAATCCTACGTACTTCTGTGGATAATGTATTTTTGAAGATATATCCAAAATTTCAAATAAATCGGTGGTAAACTTTTTGAGTTATGTTTCCGGCCAACTTGAAAAGAGCAGTTTTGAAATATACGCGTTTATCTGCCGTATTGGCTTCGTGCGTGTCCTTCATTCGCGGCCATTTTGGACAGTCAGCGTTCGAAGCGGTGAAATTGTGCAACAGTTGATAAAAAATTATCACAGTAAAGCATGCTAGCGTACGTTAATTAACGATATTATTTATATTTCTTTAATAAATCGACACTATGAGTGCGCCAAAAGGGAAGGCCTCAATGCCGTGTTCCGTCGTGAATTGTAAAAACACCTCTGTAAATTCACCGGGTGTACATTTCTACAGTTTCTCTACAGGAAAGATCCAAGTTTTCAAGCAGAAAAGGCGCGAGGACTGGATTGCCTCCGTTAAACGAAAAAAAAAGTTTCAGAGTTACTGCACGAACTAAATGTTCTCTAATCAATAAAAAGTTATAGACTACAATACTGTTACTAGGATTGAAACTTTACAATACTTACTTCCAATTTCACCTTGTACGGTGTAGTAGTGGAAGTGTCACTGACGTTTGGCGAATAACGCTGCACTTTATTAAGATACGTTTGTCTGAATCTGTTAACTCCTCCACTCGCCGCACATGGCATACAGAGAACGCCTTTCCTTTTATAATACCTTGTGGATTAAAATCAATTGCATGCGTTATCGCCTTGAATCCCGTTCTGATTATCAATTCCATCTTTCAATGCCGTTTTAATGCTGCTGTCAGCTGTCATAAATATAAACACCGGCGAAAAGGGCAGACGACACCGGGCACACGAAAATTTATTTACCCTTCTTACGAAATAAATCGAATAACAAAAAGCTATTACCATAACCAAAATTACAAAAAAATTAATTAAACAACCTATTTTTTATTTATAACAATACTTTTCAGTTATTCATTTAGTATAATCGGAAAATCTTCTGTAAACTATATTCTCCCATAAGAATCAATGCTTTTTTTATATCAACTGTTGCCGAGGTGTGCCACAAGCGGCGCTGGCATCTTAACGCACTAAGCCAATACCTGCTTTGACCCTTCTCCAGTACCTTTACCGAAGCGCACACAAGAGAGGTTCCCTTCTTCTTCTTCTTCTTCTCCTTTGCTCCTGGCTATCGCCATCTGTTGACAGCATGTGCCACTTCATACCCATAGGAATATATCGGGTTTGTAACCACACATATACCCTTAATATCATAAGAAATCTTCTTTTTATAATTTTCTTTATTTATTTATTATTATTATTTTCATTATTATATATACATATATATATATATATATATATATATATATATATATATATATATTTTTTTTTTTTTTTTCCTTTAATGTTATGGATTATTATCCCTAAGATTATTATTATCATTACTATTGTATATACAAATTTTTTTTTTCCCTGCTAACCAGGCGGCCTCTCATTAAAATTCGAAAATGGGGCATTTACAAATTTTTTCCTGCAATAATCTTTTGGGACAGCATTCTAGAAACCCTAATGAGTCATTTCCAAGGAGAAAAAAAATCGATTTTTCGAAAATTCTAGAGTGGCCTAATCCCTTAAAAGTTGGTTTTTGAAATGTTAACAATTGTTTAATCTTTTCTGAAATTCGTTAAAATAGAGACTTTTTCAATTCTATTACCGAGTTTGCTACGATAAATGAGAAGTCTTCCATTTCATGTATAAAATAAAATTGCACGAACAAGCTATGAAATTCAATGACAGCTTGTGCAAGTACAGAAAACGTTGGAAAAATTTGTAATTCAAGCAAACCCATAATAATAGATTAACTATTCTACCTTGGGGCATCACTGTCTGCCAACTCGTAGAGTCTAGCACCAGCTCTCAAAATCATTGTGTTATACACCGGCTTCCCTGCGTGTTTCAAGCTCGGGAAAAGGTGAAGCACCCTGGCAGGTATTCAGACGACGAGAGCTTAACGCTGCACTCGCGAGAGAATTGGAAATCGATATCTCGTCCGCACGAGCCAAATACCCCCGAGTCGAAATACCCCCAAGCACGTACGTGCTGTCCTATCGGCCGTTCTCACCGTGTGCGTATTTTCTCTTCTTCAGACGACAACATGTGTATCGATTGCCACAAATTATTCCACCCAAGTGCGAACAACCTTCGCGTTTAAATCCCCAGACAATTAGAGCCCGCAAATACCTGCGCTGTTAAAAATATTTACTATACCATTGGGTCAAAAATATTCAGAAAAATAATGTACATTCAATGAAAGTTTTTATGCATAAACTGTTTATATTAAATTTAATATGCGATTATGTGACAATATTACAGTACTTTTTTTTCATCGAGTCTAATGTGCAGTTCATTTTTTTGTAACATCATTATATTAAAATTGATATATTGGTTTATGCATTAAAAATTTCGAAAAAAGTATATTCATTTTTTAAATTTTTTGCAGTGACGGAAACTTTTTTACAGAAGCTGATATATTAGATATGATATGCAAGTGGGATGTAAAATTACAGTACTATCTACTAAATCCTATTAAAATTAGAAAATTTAATATAAAAATTTGGAATTTTACTACATTTGTGCATTAAATTTAATATATCAGCTAATGAAAAAAAATTCCGGCAATGTAAATTTGCAAATATTTTTCAGTGTACATAATAATGAATATATAAGAGCAAGTATATATTCTTCTTATTGTGTATATCTGATAATAATAGTTATTTACCTCCATTTCATGATAAAACAATTATAATTACATATTACAATTAATTGTAATATATATTTTAATTATATAATTATATATTACACTTATAAGTATATTTAATTCCATAATAAATATTTTAATGCAATACCCCGCAGTTTTTGTGAGATGAAGCTTAAGCTTTTGAACAACTGTATAAAACATCAATTTCCAATATCCATTAATTTTCCAGTGCATTGTACAATTTCGTTTTTTTTGTCACGGAATTTTCCGTCAATTTTTTTTTTTACAGAAATTCATTTCATTGCACTTAAAAAACTCAACATTTATTCACAAAATCTTCATCTAATGTTTAGCTAGAAAAATTATGAGGCTTACAACTCGAATCGTAAATTACTGAGAATATAATTTTGGGCAAAAAATTCGATATTTGAAATAAATATTTTACAAATATTCGACGTCAATATTTCCAAAAATAAATTTAAAAATTGTATCTTTACGTACAGTCTACAAAATATGTAAAAAAAATAAATAAAAAAAATTATCTTTACGTACAGTCTACAAAATATGTAAAAAAAAATAAATAAAAAAAATTTATCTTTACGTACAGTCTACAAAATATGTAAAAAAAATAAATAAAAAAATTTATCTTTACGTACAGTCTACAAAATATGTAAAAAAAATAAATAAAAAAATTTATCTATACGTACAGTCTACAAAATATGTACAAAAAATAAATAAAAAAATTTATCTTTACGTAGAGTCTACAAAATATGTAAAAAAATAAATAAAAAAATTTAACTTTACGTAAAGTCTACAAAATATGAAAAAAAATAAATAAAAAAATTTATCCTTACTTATAGTCTACAAAATATGTAAAAAAATAAATAAAAAAATTTATCTTTACGTAAAATCTACAAAATATGTAAAAAAATAAATAAAAAAATTTAACTTTACGTACAGTCTACAAAATATGTAAAAAAAATAAATAAAAAAATTTGTCTTTACGTACAGTCTACAAAATATGTAAAAAAAATAAATAAAAAAATTTATCTTTACGTACAGTCTACAAAATATGTAAAAAAAATAAATAAAAAAATTTATCTTTACGTACAGTCTACAAAATATGTAAAAAAAATAAATAAAAAAATGTATCTTTACATAGAGTCTACAAAATATGTAAAAAAATAAATTAAAAAATTGAACTTTACGTACAGTCTACAAAATATGTAAAAAAAATAAATAAAAAAATTTATCTTTACGTACAGTCTACAAAATATGTAAAAAAATAAATATAAAAATTTATCTTTACTTATAGTCTACAACATATGTAAAAAAATAAATAAAAAAATTTATCTTTACGTAAAGTCTACAAAATATGTAAAAAAATAAATAAATAAATTTATCTTTACATAAAGTCTACAAAATATGTAAAAAAAAAAATAAAAAAATTTAACTTCACGTATAGTCTACAAAATATGTAAAAAAGTAAATAAAAAAATTTATCTTTACGTACAGTCTACAAAATATGTAAAAAAATAAATAAAAAAATTTAACTCTACGTACAGTCTACAAAATATGTAAAAAAAATAAATTAAAAAATTTAACTTTACGTAAAGTCTACAAAATATGTGAAAAAATAAATAAATAAATTTAACTTTACGTAAAGTTTACAAAATATGTCAAAAAATAATTTAAAAAATGTAACGTTACGTAAAGTCTACAAAATATGTAAAAAAATAAATAAAAAAATTTAACTTTACGTAAAGTCTACAAAATATGTAAAAAAAATAAATAAAAAAATGTATCTTTACGATAAAAGGTCTACAAAATATGTAAAAAAAATAAATAAAAAAATTTAACTTTACGTAAAGTCTACAAAATATGTCAAAAAATAATTTAAAAAATTTAACGTTACGTAAAGTCTACAAAATATGTAAAAAAATAAATAAAAAAATTTAACTTTACGTAAAGTCTACAAAATATGTAAAAAAAATAAATTAAAAAATTTATCTTTACGTACAGTCTACAAAATATGTAAAAAAAATAAATAAAAAAATTTATCTTTACGTACAGTCTACAAAATATGTAAAAAAAATAAATAAAAAAATTTAAGTTTACGTATAGTCTACAAAATATGTAAAAAAATAAATAAAAAAATTTAAGTTTACGTACAGTCTACAAAATATGTAAAAAAATAAATAAAAAAATTTAACTTTACGTACAGTCTACAAAATATGTAAAAAAAATAAATAAATAAATTTATCTTTACGTACAGTCTACAAAATATGTTAAAATATTACACATATTGAGAATATACTTTTCAGCAAAAAAAAAAAAAAAAATCCGATATTTCTCGGACGTATTTTCAATATTTCATTGGTCGTTCCTTTTTTGTGGTGCTATTCGCTGATCCTTGAAAAGCCGAGGGTCGACCTCAGGGAACGACTCGCCAGTGAGAAATACAGAACTCCGAGGTGAATATCTCACCTCGGTAGTGGCTTATATATAAATAACCAGCTTCTCCGGTTGAAAATTTTCTCAAAAATGTGATAATATTTGTTTTAACCTCTAAGACTGCTAACTAACTTTTTTTTAATAACTAACTTTTAACTTAAACTACTACTGACATAACAAATTTAATCATTGACGTTCACAAAACAACACAAAATTTCAATTGGATAATCTAGTTGTAATTAGATATGTGAGCGGTAAATATGACCGGTAATTTTACCGTATTTTTACCGTAAAAAAACGGTACATGACCGCTTCAAAAATTACCACATTGGTAATAAAATCATATGGTCTCATCGTGATTTTAAATCTCGTCAAGATACGGTGAATTGCCGAAAAAATGTTACGGTAATTTAACCAAAAAATTTGTTACCGGTAATTTCACAACTACACAGACGAAGTTGACCATTTTTTTTACGGTAAATTTACCAACAAAATTTGCGGCCGTTCAAATTTACGAGCAATTTTCGTGACCGTATTTTCACGACACAAAGTTTGTAGAAGAAAAATGACGGTAAAATTACCGTATTTTACGGTCATTTTACCGAAAATAAAAATACCGGTATTGTAACTTATTTAATTCACGTAAGAAAACAGAACTTTTGTTTACATCTTTAATTGTTAATTCAACAAAATAATATCAACATTCATTAAGGAGGTTGAAGCGCTCCACACTAGTCAAATCAGTGCTGAATTTTTAAAAGCGTTTCTACAATTTCAGATGGTTTAATAATCTGTTCCAAGGTGTTAATCACATAGCAGCATTAGTTCTTGATATTCAAATACATTCACAGCTGTCATATGAACAGTAAAACGATCAATATCTCCAAATTTCCGATGTCATGTTTTTTCATCCAGTTTTGTAAAAGGATAAACCGTAATATCAGTCCGATTATGACGAAACATAGCTCATTTTGATCAGTGGAAGATCCTTAATCGATTGTCCGTCCAGATTTTCTATAGTATCAGGCGTTCAAAAGTTACAGCCATTTGTATACTTGATGTTAGGTTATGATAGGATAAACAAACGGTTGTATCTTTTGAACTACAAATACGATTTTAAAAAATAGACGGCCAATCGATAGAATATCTTTTAGTAAACAAAATGAGCTATTGGTCGTCATAATCGGACTGATATTACGGTTTACCCTTTTAAAAAACTGGATGAAAAAACATAACATCGGAAATTTGCAGATATTGATCGATTTACTGTTGATATCACAGCTGTGAATGTTTTTGAATATCAAAAACTAATGCTGCTATGTGATTAACACCTTGGAACAGATTATTAAACCATCTGAAATTGTAGAAACGCTTTTAAAAATTTAGCACTGGTTTGACTAGTTGTGGAGCACTCCAACCTCCTTAAATCAACAAAATAATATCAACATTCATCAAAATTATTTCCTCCGAAAAATAAGTATGATGATAGGAGTCAATAGACACCAATGATTGATTTATTTTTGTCTTTCAAGACGATTGAATAAAATCAAGAGATGTAAAATCAAGAGAAATTAATGTCGCCTCCGTACGACGATTTCTCGCTTTTTTCTATATACATTTCTGAAGAGGACTTCGATGTGAGTCGAAACGTTAAAAGCCGGCAAAGTAGAATCTTGCAAATTACTTCCTCATTATTTTTTGCTTGTTACGAAGTAACCTCTATGAGAAAGTATGTTGATCGATTTTCGCTTCCTCACAGAGGAAGTTTTGTCAAATGCAAAAAATAATGAGGAAGCAATTTGCAAGATTCTACTTTGCAGACTTGTTTTGGCTCGAGAGACGTTTTTCTAAAAATTCAAAGTGTCATAAAATTTAACCTGCTCGACCGATTCATCTCAAATTTGTACCTCAACTTTGTTCCATGTCAATCCGTATATGCACCAAATTTGAATTCGGTATCTCGTATAAAATTTGCTGAATTAGTCGAAGTTGACTTAAATTACAACGACGTCAATTTTTCGAAAGTTCAAAATCCTATAAAATCCGAACCTCTTTACCGATCTTCACCAAATTTGATATCTACTACAGCTGGATATTAATTTATCCTTGTAGAAGATTTGAGCAGGTTTGTTCGAAGTTAACTTGAATTAGAACGAAAATATCAATTTTTCGAAAATTCAAAATCCTATAAAATCCGAACCTCTTTACCGATCTTCACCAAATTCGATATTCACTACAGCTGGATATTAATTTATCCTTGTAAAAGATTTGAGCAGGTTTGGTCGAAGTTAACTTGAATATTAGAACGAAAACATCAATTTTTCGAAAATTCAAAATTCTATAAAATCTGAACCGCTTTATGGATTTCACTCGAATTCAATACCGACCGGCATTTTTTCATTACTTTAGTTGTCAACAACTATTTAGCTCACTAGCTCAAAAATTGCGGCAGCTAGGAAATATACAAACATTTTTCGAAAAATTCAAAGTCTTATAAAATCTGAAAAAAATGTTTCAATTTTTTCGTAAATTTATGCATAGGAAGGGGCGTTGCTGCTCTACCAGTGTACCAAAATTTTAGCTTGATAGTTAAAGCAGTTCTTGAGATACAGTTTAAATTTTGAAAGCCCGCCCCACACATTCACCTAAATATTTTTTCTAAATTACTTTTTTCGATGTTTTAGACCATTCTGAGTAATCTGACATAAAAATCCAGGTAATTTGTTGTTTTTTTTTACGAAAACAAAGCTTCCTCTATGAGCGAGCAAAAAGAGAATTAAGTGATAATGAAGAAACCAATAGTGATCTTTAGTGTTCCAAAAATAATTATTGCAGATATTATTGAGTCGCAAATAAGTGGAAAAATTATGAAAATGCTTTCTCATGTTTTTAATAAAACACTAAGAATATAGCCGCGTTCTCATAAAGAGGGAGCGGCTATATTCTATACAAGAGGAGCAACATTTTTTAATGGAAAGGAAGATGTGAAAAATCCTGACTTCCTTAGAACTTCCTGGAAATTAATAAGGAAAAGAGGTAACTACTAAAAATGAATGTATGTTACAGCGAATTCAATAATTTACTTTAATTTTACAGTAAAAGTACTTGAATTTTAATAATTTGCTTTAATTTTACCGCAAAAGTACATTTATTTTATACCATAATTGTTCATTAAATTTAGATGGCGAGTTTATGAATTTCTTTCAGTATTTTTTTAACGGTATATAGTTAATTTCTAAGTATTCTGAATAAGGATACAACAAAGGTTACCGTAATCAATTATAGTTAAAGAGCACTTAATCAGCCTTATCGAGTTTTCCTCATGCCTTCCAAGTTAATTCAGTTCAATCATGATATTTGACGCAAGTTGGTTTCTTCCTGAATCGTGAGATAAGCCATTTCGAAATTGAATACTGAGATATCTCAGTTTAAATAATTTCCCTGAGTTACTTCAGTTTCATTAGGAGCCGGCGAATAATTCTAAAAAATCGGTCACGTCCTTATCATCTTATTTCATTGGTACATCCTTTCTTTTTTGTGGTGCTATTCGCTGATCCTCGAAAATCCTTGAATACTGAGATATCTCAGTTTAAATAATTTCCCTGAGTTACTTTAGTTTCATTAGGAGCCGTCGAATAGTTCTAAAAATCGGTCACGTCCTTATCATCTTATTTCATTGGTACATCCTTTCTTTTTTGTGGTGCTATTCACTGATCCTCGAAAACCCTTGAATACTGAGATATCTCAGTTTAAATAATTTCCCTAAGTTACTTCAGTTTCATTAGGAGCCGTCGAATAATTCTAAAAATCGGTCACGTCCTTATCATCTTATTTCATTGGTATATCCTTCCTTTTTTGTAGTGATATTCGCTGATCCTCGGAAACCCTTAAATACTGAGATATCTCAGTTTAAATAATTTCCCTGAGTTACTTCAGTTTCATTAGGAGCCGTCGAATAATTCTAAAAATCGGTCACGTCCTTATCATCTTATTTCATTGGTACATCCTTTCTTTCTTGTGGTGCTATTCGCTGATCCTCGAAAATCCTTGAATACTGAGATATCCCAGTTTAAATAATTTCCCTGAGTTACTTCAGTTTCATTAGGAGCCGTCGAATAGTTCTAAAAATCGGTCACGTCCTTATCATCTTATTTCATTGGTATATCCTTTCTTTTTTGTGGTGCTATTCGCTAATCCTCGAAAATCCTTGAATACTGAGATATCCCAGTTTAAATAATTTCCCTGAGTTACTTCAGTTTCATTAGGAGCCGTCGAATAATTCTAAAAAATCGGTCACGTCCTTATCATCTTATTTCATTGGTATATCCTTTCTTTCTTGTGGTGCTATTCGCTGATCCTCGAAAACCCTTGAATACTGCGATATCTCAGTTTAAATAATTTCCCTGAGTTACTTCAGTTTCATTAGGAGCCGTCGAATAATTCTAAAAAATCGGTCACGTCCTTATCATCTTATTTCATTGGTACATCCTTTCTTTTTTGTGGTGCTATTCACTGATCCTCGAAAACCCTTGAATACTGAGATATCTCAGTTTAAATAATTTCCCTAAGTTATTTCAGTTTCATTACGAGCCGTCGAATAATTCTAAAAATCGGTCACGTCCTTATCATCTTATTTCATTGGTACATCCTTTCTTTTTTGAGGTGCTATTCGCTGATCCTCGAAAACCCTTGAATACTGAGATATCTCAGTTTAAACAATTTCCCTGAGTTACTTCAGTTTTATTAGGAGCCGTCGAATAGTTCTAAAAATCGGTCACGTCCTTATCATCTTATTTCATTGGTATATCCTTTCTTTCTTGTGGTGCTATTCGCTGATCCTCGAAAACCTTTCAATTCTGAGATATCTCAGTTTAAATAATTTCCCTGAGTTACTTCAGTTTCATTAGGAGCCGTCGAATAATTCTAAAAAATCGGTCACGTCCTTATCATCTTATTTCATTGATATATCCTTTCTTTTTTGTGGTGCTATTCGCTGATCCTCGGAAACCCTTGAATACTGAGATATCTTAGTTTAAATAATTTCCCTGAGTTACTTCAGTTTCATTAGGAGCCGTCGAATAATTCTAAAAATCGGTCACGTCCTTATCATCTTATTTCATTGGTATATCCTTCCTTTTTTGTAGTGATATTCGCTGATCCTCGAAAATCCTTGAATACTGAGATATCCCAGTTTAAATAATTTCCCTGAGTTACTTTAGTTTCATTAGGAGCCGTCGAATAGTTCTAAAAATCGGTCACGTCCTTATCATCTTATTTCATTGGTACATCCTTTCTTTTTTGTGGTGCTATTCACTGATCCTCGAAAACCCTTGAATACTGAGATATCTCAGTTTAAATAATTTCCCTGAGTTACTTTAGTTTCATTAGGAGCCGTCGAATAGTTCTAAAAATCGGTCACGTCCTTATCATCTTATTTCATTGGTACATCCTTTCTTTTTTGTGGTGCTATTCACTGATCCTCGAAAACCCTTGAATACTGAGATATCTCAGTTTAAATAATTTCCCTAAGTTACTTCAGTTTCATTAGGAGCCGTCGAATAATTCTAAAAATCGGTCACGTCCTTATCATCTTATTTCATTGGTATATCCTTCCTTTTTTGTAGTGATATTCGCTGATCCTCGGAAACCCTTAAATACTGAGATATCTCAGTTTAAATAATTTCCCTGAGTTACTTCAGTTTCATTAGGAGCCGTCGAATAATTCTAAAAATCGGTCACGTCCTTATCATCTTATTTCATTGGTACATCCTTTCTTTCTTGTGGTGCTATTCGCTGATCCTCGAAAATCCTTGAATACTGAGATATCCCAGTTTAAATAATTTCCCTGAGTTACTTCAGTTTCATTAGGAGCCGTCGAATAGTTCTAAAAATCGGTCACGTCCTTATCATCTTATTTCATTGGTATATCCTTTCTTTTTTGTGGTGCTATTCGCTAATCCTCGAAAATCCTTGAATACTGAGATATCCCAGTTTAAATAATTTCCCTGAGTTACTTCAGTTTCATTAGGAGCCGTCGAATAATTCTAAAAAATCGGTCACGTCCTTATCATCTTATTTCATTGGTATATCCTTTCTTTCTTGTGGTGCTATTCGCTGATCCTCGAAAACCCTTGAATACTGCGATATCTCAGTTTAAATAATTTCCCTGAGTTACTTCAGTTTCATTAGGAGCCGTCGAATAATTCTAAAAAATCGGTCACGTCCTTATCATCTTATTTCATTGGTACATCCTTTCTTTTTTGTGGTGCTATTCACTGATCCTCGAAAACCCTTGAATACTGAGATATCTCAGTTTAAATAATTTCCCTAAGTTATTTCAGTTTCATTACGAGCCGTCGAATAATTCTAAAAATCGGTCACGTCCTTATCATCTTATTTCATTGGTACATCCTTTCTTTTTTGAGGTGCTATTCGCTGATCCTCGAAAACCCTTGAATACTGAGATATCTCAGTTTAAACAATTTCCCTGAGTTACTTCAGTTTTATTAGGAGCCGTCGAATAGTTCTAAAAATCGGTCACGTCCTTATCATCTTATTTCATTGGTATATCCTTTCTTTCTTGTGGTGCTATTCGCTGATCCTCGAAAACCTTTCAATTCTGAGATATCTCAGTTTAAATAATTTCCCTGAGTTACTTCAGTTTCATTAGGAGCCGTCGAATAATTCTAAAAAATCGGTCACGTCCTTATCATCTTATTTCATTGATATATCCTTTCTTTTTTGTGGTGCTATTCGCTGATCCTCGGAAACCCTTGAATACTGAGATATCTTAGTTTAAATAATTTCCCTGAGTTACTTCAGTTTCATTAGGAGCCGTCGAATAATTCTAAAAATCGGTCACGTCCTTATCATCTTATTTCATTGGTATATCCTTCCTTTTTTGTAGTGATATTCGCTGATCCTCGAAAATCCTTGAATACTGAGATATCCCAGTTTAAATAATTTCCCTGAGTTACTTTAGTTTCATTAGGAGCCGTCGAATAGTTCTAAAAATCGGTCACGTCCTTATCATCTTATTTCATTGGTACATCCTTTCTTTTTTGTGGTGCTATTCACTGATCCTCGAAAACCCTTGAATACTGAGATATCTCAGTTTAAATAATTTCCCGGAGTTACTTCAGTTTTATTAGGAGCCGTCGAATAATTCTAAAAAATCGGTCACGTCCTTATCATCTTATTTCATTGGTACATCCTTTTTTTTGTGGTGCTATTCGCTGATCCTCGAAAACCCTTGAATACTGAGATCCCGTGCTGAAATTAGTTCGGGCTGCCGCGATTAAATAAGGGGCCGTTTTAGATATGAACGTGGCATCCACAATAGGGAACCCACTCTAGAACCCTACTAGGCTCAAAAGAGGCTACCACGACAAAATGTATAGTAAAAAATGTCCACTTCGGGGCCTAATCAGGTTCAAATGTGGAACCCTCATTATAGGGTCACCCATATTGAGCCTCTTCGTTGCCTACAAAGGTACCCTCTACAGACAACTGTATAGGAAACTTTATAGGCCCTTTATAATTTGATTTTTTAAATATTTCCGATACGTATTCTGAAATAGGTATGACAAATTATTCCCTTACTGAAACCCGTCGGAGTTAACCAGGTGATCACCCATCTAAATATTGAAGGTCAGTGTCAGCTAAGCGGTCACCCATCTATGTATTGACCATCAGTCGCCAGCCCCGCGGTCATCCATCTAAGTAATTACCGTCAGGCTAGGCGGTTATCCAACCTAGTACTCCAGTCAGAGTTAGCAAAGCGGTCACCCATCTAAGTATTGACCATCAGTCGTCAGCCACGCGGTCACCCTAGTACTAACCCTCAGGTCAGTCAGACGATCGTCCATCCAAATACTAACGAACTAATACGCGCAAGCAATGAAATAAGCAACTTCGTCGAATATGTCTGTAAATGACAAAAACGATACAATGTATCATTTTTTATATAACCGATTGCCGTGAAAAATAACTGAATGTGCTTCTATTATTAAGTGGAAAATTCTTTTGGCGGCAACCGAAGTGAAGTGAGCGACAAATTGGCGGGAACCGAAGTGAAGTAAGCGACAAGTTGGCGGAGACCGAAGTGAAGCGTCATGTTGTTGAACGCAGCCCTGCGGTTTTTGACGACGACGCGTTGTTCTCGCTCAATAATGCCCATTTTGCGAGTAACCTGTATCAGAGATTATTGTAATTGCGTCGTGCGTCAATTTTTGTTAATTTTCCGCCATTCATATTATCGCCAATATGGCGTCACTTTGGGGTGCGTTCGCTTCATTTTTATCGGGGGCTAACTTCATCTCGGTTCCCGTTGATATTCAGTGGTGCTCAGTCCACTAAAATTTTACACAGTTTCGCGAACGTTTTTTCAACCTGAGTTCGTACTCCTTACCTCTAGGCTCCATGGTCCCAGGTTTGATTCCCGTCAATGTCAAAAAATTTTTATGTTTTTTCAGTGATTAATATGTACCATCATATAGAGGAAGATGTAATTTTTACTTAAAATGCAGGATTACTCGATTTAATAAGCAAAAATTAATATTTTTCAATCAATTTTCTTTATTATTTTAGTAGGGGCTTAATAGGGCAGCTTTTATAGGCCCTAACAGGGAAATCTATAAAGGCCCCGTACATTGAAGCGTGACCAGGCTAGTAGGGCTGTATTTAGATTTCCATACTGGGCCCCTAATAGAATTGGGGCAAGCTAGAAAGGGTCAAGTAGGAGCCCCAAATATTTTTCTACACGGGATATCTCAGTTTAAATAATTTCTCTGAGTTACGTCAGTTTCATTAGGAGCCGTCGAATAATTCTAAAAATCGGTCACGTCCTTATCATCTTATTTCATTGGTATATCCTTTCTTTTGGGGATACTACGATATCCGAGGCCCCAAGATTTGACGGTGGTTTCCGGTAGTACTTTTCGTGGGGACTAAAAAAGTTCATATGGACTATGGTCCTAACTGCCTTAGTTTCCGAGATATGAATTTTTTAAAATTTTATTTGGTAAAAATATATGACATCTTCGTGTGTAACTTTTCTGTACGATTTGATTTAAATTTGGTAGATTGTGATTATTGAGGATGCCTTTCAATGACTTTCAAAAATTCAAAATGGCGGATCCAATATGGCGGAAAAAATATTTAAAAAATAACTTTATTTCAATGAAACTTAATATTTACAAGTCTATGAGGTTATTGATTGTAAATATAGAAAAAGGATGAAAATCAAACCTAAAAAAACCTAATCTAAAATACTTAAATCAACCTAAATGAATCTAAAGAACCTAAAAGAATCTAAAAAACCTAAAAGAACCCAAAAGAATCTATAGAACTTCAAAGAACCTAACGAGAACCGGAACCCTGGAGAACCTTAACCCATTAGCGCCCAAGTGTCCATTTTTTCTAGTCTGGGATCGAAATTGTATTGTCGTTTAAAAATGCTGAAAAAAATTATATTCGGGTTCGCGGACGAAGATCTCGGTGGGGTCCAGGGGCGAAGCCCCTGGTGGGGTGCAGGGGCGAAGCCCCCGTCCGGGGGGTTCGGGGGGCGAAGCCCCCCGATATATTAAAATCTATATTAAAATCTTAAAAATTCCATATCTCGGAAACTAAAAGAGATAGGACTATAGTTCATATGAACTTTTTTGTTCCTTATGAAAAGTACTACCGGAAACCAGTGTCAAATATTGGGGCCTCGGATATTGTAGTACTGCCTTTCTTTTTTGTGGTGCTATTCGCTGATCCTCGAAAACCCTTGAATACTGAGATATCTCAGTTTAAACAATTTCCCTGAGTTACTTCAGTTTCATTAGGAGCCGTCGAATAATTCTAAAAAATCGGTCACGTTCTTATCATCTTATTTCATTGGTATATCCTTTATTTTTTGTGGAGCTATTCACTGATCCTCGAAAACCCGAGAAACGACTCACGAGTGAGAAGCACAGGACTTCAAGGCGAATATCTCACCTCAGTAGTGCACGTAGGGCTAGGTAGATACCCCCGAGAGGTTGCAGCCGGTAGCAGCAGCATTAGCAGCAGCAGCAGCAGCAGCAGCAGGAGAGAGGGTGCAGGAGGTAGCAGAGGGGTGCTTCGGCGATGCCACCGGCACCCACGGGGTAGAGAGGAGGAGGAGAAGAAGAGGGGAAGAGCGCTGAAGGTGGCGTCGGCGTCGGCGTCGCGACGCCCGGACACACTCAGTCACTAACCGACCTCACTGCGCCGTGCAGCCTTTCTCTCTTCAACCAACGTTCTCGCTATAGTTTTTTCCGTTTTTCTTCCTCTCTCTCTCACTCACTCCACCTTATCGCAACATCCAAAAGTCGATTAAACCTCAGAAACAACAGCATTCATGAGATTCCCTTTTGCCAGTGAATTTACCCAAATTTCCCTCAATTTTGGGGACAGGCAAACGCGTTTCTCGGTTTTGTCAATGACCTCGTCGTTGAGAGACGACTTTTCATGTTTCAAATCGCGCGCATTCGATTAGCAACAGTGCAAACAAGTACGAGAAGGTTATATTTCGAATAACGGGGTTACAGTTTGTTGACCGCGGAAGAGACACGAAAGCCCACGCGTAGGTCAGTTGCCACCGCGCCCCGGGTGCTTCGAACCATTGCTGATACTGCTGCTGCTGCTGCTGCAGCCGTACTTTTTGCAATCCCCTGCCCATCCCCGCTGGATTATACGGGCAACCCCATTGCGTGAGCCTCGCACGCTACGTTATCGTGAAACCTTGGACATTTCTATGCTCATTCTAAGCTGGGATTTGTTACGAGACGTATTGCAAACGTACTAAAGCAATGTTCAGACTATTTCGATCACATGATCCGTGTTCCTCATCGAAGGTGAGAAGGGATTAACCGTCATGAAGGACAACGTTGGCGTATCAATGAGTTGCGGTCATCCCGCGTGTTCCTCCTGACCCCTTCGATAATATACTTTCCATCTCGAGTTTGTCAAGCCAAATTCCACGCTCTTGGCTCAACCAAGTGTCGTTCAACTTCGGCGGTGCCGAAAAATCTCGACAGTGAGAGAGACAGAAACCTTCGGTACGTCACGGAAAATCACTGAAGGCCTGTAACACAAAAGCATTGTAGTGAGAAGTCGTATCTGTGCTCGTGATAAGAGATAACATACGAATGACGATAGATAAGAGACGGGAAAAGGCTGTGGAATAAAATGGCTACGAAGGTACTAAGCTGTTGTATTTTTTTCTAATCACACGAGAAGAGTTATCGTCGCGATCGAGTGAAGTTTTGTTTCGTGTGCGGTTATAAAACCAACAAAACAAGAAAGAAACGCTAGCATGAGTAGAAGTCGCGAGTGCCGTTGTCGCAGCGTCGTGAGTCACTGACCTCACGTCCAATTGCTGTCCAGTGAGTGATGTTTGATGCTGCATTGGTGTTTTATGAGCCGGCGACGAAAAGGTGCGATTGTCAAGAAAGCTTTTATTTTTCTCTCTCTCTCTTTCTCTCACTATTTTTCTCTTATTCTCTCAACTCTTTATACCCGCATTGCTGTGACAAGGCTTTCGAGACGCGGCAGGTAGTCTGAGAGTGCCGTTGGTCGGAAAGGGAGGGTTGCAAATGCCGAGGGGTTGTAAGTGGGCACGAAAGTGGACGGGAGAGAATAAAAAGCACGAAAAAAAAACGTGGAATTGAAAAATCCATAAACATCCATGTTGGAAAGTCGTCGTAATTACGAGAGAAAGAGGGGCAGAATAAAAAAAAACACTCACACGAGAAGGTCGCGTCGTAGGGAAACAAACTATAGGCAAATTATTCGGGTCAGGTTAAATTGACGACGCAGTGCGAGTCGACAAAGCTGCCTATGACTTCCGATTTGCACAAGGTGCGCATGCACGCGCTACACACATCAAAAAACTACGTTCATATCGTCGCTGCAGTTTTATTGCAGGAGTTATGAAAACAGGAGGCCCTAGGATTCGGTGGAAGTCAACGGGACATGAACATAGCCGCGTATTTCACGCTGGGAAGTAACGACATTGTCATTCGGGTCAGGGTTGAAGAAGCTCGTTAATTGCACGAGTTATGGCGCGTGATAAAACAGCTAATTTTACACCGGGACGATAGAATTTTGTAGCTGTTTGTTGTTTGTTGGAGAGGAAAGTTTTCTTTTTTTTCCTTTTCTTTTCTCTCGTTTTGTTTTGAGTGAGTGAAATATCGCAAGACTCGTGGAATGCGAGCTAGTGGATAAGTTCGGTTTCGATCAGACGAAACGGACGCCTACTTACCGAGGGTTGAACCTCGTACGGAGGATTTTACCAACGCTATAGGCCGACAATCGTGACTAAAGCTCAGGGGCGGCACGTGTTGAGAACTGTGTTGTAAATTCCCAATACTTTGAGAAATAAAGTTTAAAGTACAATTCGGCTTGCTGTAATTATTTGCAGCAATAATAACCTACAGTTTTTATGAAATTATATGTGAACTTTTGTACGCCTGAAAAGAAATCTCGTTTTCAATCAAGAGTTGGGGGAAAAAGTAGAACTTTGCAAATTGCTTCCTCGTTATTGTTGGATTTTTACAAATGTACCTCTATGAGGAAGCATGTTAATCTATTTTGACTTCCTCATGGAGGAAGCTTTGTAAAAATGCAACAATAATGAGGAAGCAATTTGCAATGTTCTACTTTGCAGCCTTGTTTTAAAAAAAATTTTAATGGCATTAGTTTTGAACCCCTTGACAGATTCTCGCCAGATTCGAACTGATGCCTTAGTTTACCTACACTCTACTTGTGGACTAAATTTGAGCCCGATATCTTAAAAATTGTGGAAGTTAGAGCAAAAACCAAAAATTCAAAATGCCATAAATTTTAAACCCCTTAACGGATTGACGTCAAATTCACTACCAAACTTTATTTAATAACAGTCCACTTGTGGACCAAATTTGAGCCAGATATCTTAAAAATTGCAAAAGTTAGAGCACGAACAAAAAATTTCAAAAAATTTAAAAATGTCATAAATTGTGAACCCCTTAACGGATTGACACCACATTTAATTCCAAACACTATTTGATAACAGTCCACTTCTGATCCAAGTTTGAGTCGGATATCATAAAAATTGCGGGAGTTAGAGCACAAACAAAAAAATTCAAAATGCCATACATTTTAAACCCCTTAACGGATTGACGTCAAATTCACTCCCAAACTTTATTTAATAACAGTCCACTTGTGGACCAAATTTGAGCCAGATATCTTAAAAATTGCGAAAGTTAGAGCACGAAGAAAAAATTTCAAAAAATTTAAAAATCCCATAAATTGTGAACCCCTTAACGGATTGACACCAAATTTAATTCCAAACACTATTTGATAATAGTCCACTTCTGGTCCAAGTTTGAGCCGGATATCATAAAAATTGCGGGAGTTAGAGCCCGAAGTGACTTTCTCAAAAAAATTCAAAAAACCATAAATTTTGAACACCTTGATGGATTAACTCTAAATTCAATTCCATACCTTGTTTAACGACAGTTTACTCGTGGTTCAAATTTGAGCCCGATATCTTAAAAATTGTGGAAGTTAGAGCAAAAACAAAAAATTCAAAATGCCATAAATTTTAAACCCCTTAACGGATTGACGTCAAATTCACTCCCAAACTTTATTTAATAACAGTCCACTTGTGGACCAAATTTGAGCCCGGTATCTTAAAAATTTCGAAAGTTAGAGCACGAACAAAAAATTTCAAAAAATGTAAAAATTCCATAAATTGTGAACCCCTTAACGGATTGACACCAAATTTAATTCCAAACACGATTTGATAATAGTCCACTTCTGGTCCAAGTTTGAGCCGGATATCATAAAAATTGCGGGAGTTAGAGCCCGAAGTGACTTTCTCAAAAAAAATTCAAAAAACCATAAATTTTGAACACCTTGATGGATTAACTCTAAATTCAATTCCATACCTTGTTTAACGACAGTTTACTCGTGGTTCAAATTTGAGCCCGATATCTTAAAAATTGCGGAAGTTAGAACAAAAACAAAAAATTCAAAATGCCATAAATTTTAAACCCCTTAACGGATTGACGTCAAATTCACTCCCAAACTTTATTTAATAACGGTCCACTTGTGGACCAAATTTGAGCCCGATATCTTAAAAATTGCGAAAGTTAGAGCACGAACAAAAAATTTCAAAAAATTTAAAAATCCCATAAATTGTGAACCCCTTAACGGATTGACACCAAATTTAATCCCAAACACTAATTGATAACAGTCCACTTCTGGTCCACGTTTAAGCCGGATATCATAAAAATTGCGGGAGTTAGAGCCCGAACTGACATTCTCAAAAAAATTCAAAATGCCATAAATTTTGAACACCTTGATGGATTTACTCCAAATTCAATCCCATACCTTCAAATTACATCCAAATTCAATTCCATGGTTCAAATTTGAGCCCGATATCTTAAAAATGCGTTAAAGACGTTCGACTGTTTCACACTAGTCAAAATCAGTGCTAAGTTTTTGGAATTGTTTAATTAAAGTTTAATGCATTAAATAACTATAGTGGAGCATTGATTTGTATTGAAGCATGCATCCTAACTTTTTTTTCGAATGAAAATGATTCGTTAATTTTTCTGAATACGTATGAATTTTTTCAGAATTTTTTCTAATCATCGAAATTTCGTTTTTTTGGAAGTTTCGTTTTTTTGTAATATTTCGAATAAACTTAAAATTCGTATGAATGTGAGCTTTCATACGTCGGTGATCGCTATTGAATTTGGTTAAGATCGATTGAACCGTTAAAATTTTATGATGTTTTAAATTTTTCAAAAAATTGACATTATCGCTCTATTGTAACTTTTGCAAAACTTAAGATAGCGAGCTCAAATTTTGTATATAAATGAAACAATATTCAGCCATTATATATGTAAAATTTTGTGACGAACGGTATGAAATTTTTGATTTTATGGAATGTTGAATTATTTTTAAAAATATACATTATCACATTCACTTTCGGAAACGCTCTAATAATCACGAAATAACGTAATAACGAAATAGAAAAAGCGTATCCACAACATGTATATTTATCTAATTAAAACAAGGATGCAAAGTAGAACCTTGCACATTGCTTCCTCATTATTTTTCGCGTTTTACGAAGCTTCCTCTATGAGGAAGCCAAAAATTGAATAACATACTTTCTCATAGAGGTAGCTTTGTAAAATGCGAAAAATAATGAGGAAGCAATGTGCAAGGTTCTACTTTGCATCCTTTTATTATTACAAAATCATAATTACAAAACAAACTGTATTGTAAACTATATTTCCGTTGTCAGAGATTTTTTTAAGCAGTCTTAATATGGATCTGACTCTAATGACGGTGAATGCAATTTTTCGAAATTTTTTATAATGCAAAAGAAACAATGGAGAAATTAGCATATCGCTTTCTTATTATTTTTAACTTTTTACAAACCTACTTTTACGCGAAGTATATAAATCAATTATGGCTTCCGCGTTGAGGAAATATTGTTAAAAGTTTAAAATAACGAGAAAGCATTGTGCAAGTTTCTACTTTGTATTATTGCTTTGAAGAAATGAGGAAAACTTGAAGTATAGCGGAATTTTATTCGGCAAGAAATAATAAGGAAGAATTTAAATTTCTATGTAAACCCTACCTACCGATTCTCACTAAATTATGTAGCTAGCATCATTAAATATTATTTTATTTGCGTACAAAATTTCGACTCGTTATATCATGTTTTACAAAAATTAATGCAATAACGTAAATTTTTCGAAAATTAAAAAATTCCATGAAATCTAAATCGCTCTTCTGATTTTGGTCAAATTTAACACCAAACAACATTAAATGTATCAGCACTTATGAAAAACCATTTAGTAAAATATCGTAAGTTTTACAAATTTTATTAGACCATTCACGACTTTTTTTTTTTAATCAAGAAGCTATAAAATCTCAAGTCTTCCATATATTTTGTCAACAAATTGCCACAATCAAAGACGAACTATTGCTTCATTTGTGCACCAAATTTCAACTCAATCACTTGAACGGTTTTCGAGTTATAGGTGTTTGAAAATTCGAAGCCGACACTCAGGGAAATTTTTTCCAAACCTCTTTTCTCGATGTATAAATAAAATTTCATGAAAACAAAGCTATTAGTAGGTGAAATAGTAAAATAGTGAATAATAACTGATCGGCATAGCAGCATAAAATTAGTACAATCAGATATTTTATATCTCGATTATCACGAATATTTATTACTAAAATATTGTGGCAAATGAACTAATGAAAGAATGAATTAATACATTATATATTATATATTATATTTATTATAAATTATATGTAATACTAGGAAAACACTATTAATGTTAAATATGATATTATACACACGAATACTGTTTCAATTTTTTATTTTATTTTTATATCTGAACTGTAAAATCGTAAAAGGATTCGTCCCGTAAATAAATAACTAAATAAATAAATAAATAAATAAATAAATAAATAAAATCAGATTTAGAAGCTAAATTACCGAACACGCTCGAAGACATCGTAGTAAGTTTGGCACCTATTAATTGGCAACCAGTCATTGTTATTCTATGCGACTATTTTTATAATTACACGAACTATGTCTATTTATATACCGACTATTTGGTAGTTGGTGTAATGTAAATATAGAAATAGTTACTATAGACCGACAATTAATAGTCGTCACTTTATAGTTGCCAAGCTTGTCGCAATTTCTCCGAGTGCAATCACGAGAAGTGCAAGGCTATAAGGGCATTGATCTACATTCTGGCTGTTCTCTGCCAACTAAGATACTCATTTTAATTCATCTCTTTAATTTATAACCTATCAACTTTATACGCTTCCTAAAAATCGCGTTTCTTTTCGTAAAACCAAAATTAGCATTACAAAAAGCCGTTGTTTTAATCCTCATTTTTAAAAATCACTATACAACTATTTAAGGATGTAGGAGCGCGATGGGGTGCTCAACTTCCTGAAAAGTGAGAATTCAAAGAGAAATTCGAACACTTCTCGATGGAATAAAAATCTGAAAAAAATCAAGCATACAAAAGGTGCGGAAAAGATTAATTTTGCATATTAATAATTGCAAAATGTTATTAACAAATAGGTGAAATAAAAATTGTTCAACAAATTATCCGTCAACCTAACTTTTCTCTCGAATGAAAATGATTCGTTAAATTTTCTGAATACGTATAAATTTTTTCAGAATTTTGTCTAATGTTTGAAAATTGCGGATTTTTTTTTCTTATATGAGCTGTATTCGCAAATCTATTTGATCAATCGTTTCGAAACTTCTTGGGTGTGATGGGTGGTTTTGTGACAAGCACATATGAAAAATTCGCGATTTAACATGCATCTAAACAAAAAAATGAAACTTAAAGTAAGAAAAAAAAGTAAATAATACAATTTTAAGTTTATCTCGAAAATTGAAAGAGTTATCGCGCAAACAGACATTTTTCAAAAAATTAAAAAACGCGTAATAATTTAACAATGAGGTGGGTTTTAACAAAAATCTGTATGAACGATAAAGCTTGATCCCTCTATGTATGGTCCAAATTTCAGCTTGATATCTCAAGGCATTCCCGAGTTATAAAGGTTTACATTTTTCGATCGTGTAACATACACACACACACACACACACACACACACACACACACACACACACACACACACACACACACACACACACACACACACACAAACACACACACATTTTTTCTAAATCACTTTTCTCGATGTTTTGGCCCATTCTGAGTGTACTGACATGAAAATCTCGAAAAAAAAATGTTTCATGAAAACAAAGCTTCCTTCATAAGGAAGCAATATGAAGTGATTATAAAATAGAGTGTAAATATTTGAATATCTGCAAAAAAATACTAATTTTCGCTTAAATATTGAAAGAAATAGTGGGAAAAATGGAAGAGATAATTAATGCATTAATGCATTAATTGTGTTTCTTCATTTTTTCAAAAAGATTACCATGAAATTTTATTGAAAAAGTAGAACTTTACAAATTGCTTCCTCATTATTATTGGATTTTTACAAATCTACCTCTATGAGGAAGCATGTTAATCAATTTTGGCTTCCTCATAGACGAAACTTTGTAAAAATCCAACAATAATGAGGAAGCAATTTGCAAAGTTCTACTTTGCAGCCTTGTTTCAAAAAATGTTAAATGGCATTAGTTTTGAACTCCTTGACAGATTCTCGCAAGATTCGAACTGATGCTTAGCTTACTCACACTCTACTTGTGGACCAAATTTGAGCCCGATATCTTAAAAATTACGAAAGTTAGAGCACGAACAAAAAATGTCAAAAAATTTAAAAAATGCCGTAAATTGTGAACCTCTTAACGGATTGACACCAAATTTAATCCCAACTACTCTTTGATAACAGTCCACTTCTGGTCCAAGTTTGAGCCAAATATCATAAAAATTGCGGGAGTTAGAGCCCGAGTTGACATTCTCAAAAAAATTCAAAATGCCATAAATTTTTAACACCTTGATGGATTAACTCCAAATTCAATCCCATACCTTGCTTAACGACAGTTTACTCGTGGTTCAAATTTGAGCCTGATATCTTAAAAATTACGAAAGTTAGAGCACGAACAAAAAATGTCAAAAAATTAAAAAATGCCATAAATTGTGAACCCCTTAACGGATTGACACCAAATTTAATCCCAAACACTATTTGATAACAGTCCTCTTCTGATCCAAGTTTGAGCCGGATATCATAAAAATTGCGGGAGTTAGAGCCCGAGCTGACATTCTCCAAAAAATTCAAAATGTCATAAATTTTGAACACCTTAATGGATTAAATCCAAATTCAATCCCATGCCTTGTTTAACGACAGTTTACTCGTGGTTCAAATTTGAGCTCAATATCCTAAAAATTGCGGAAGTTAGAGCACAAACAAAAAATTCAAAATGCCATAAATTTTAAACCCCTTAATGGATTGACGTCAAATTCACACCCAAACTTTATTTAATAACATTCCACATGTGGACCAAATTTGAGCCTGATATCTTAAAAATTACGAAAGTTAGAGCACGAACAAAAAATGTCAAAAAATTAAAAAATGCCATAAATTGTGAACCTCTTAACGGATTGACACCAAATTTAATCCCAACCACTCTTTGATAACAGTTCACTTCTGGTCCAAGTTTGAGCCAAATATCATAAAAATTGCGGGAGTTAGAGCCCGAGCTGACATTCTCCAAAAAATTCAAAATGCCATAAATTTTTAACACCTTGATGGATTAACTCCAAATTCAATCCCATACCTTGCTTAACGACAGTTTACTCGTGGTTCAAATTTGAGCCCAATATCTTAAAAATTACGAAAGTTAGAGCATGAACAAAAAATGTCAAAAAATTAAAAAATGCCATAAATTGTGAACCTCTTAACGGATTGACACCAAATTTAATCCCAAACACTATTTGATAACAGTCCACTTCTGGTCCAAGTTTGAGCCGGATATCATAAAAATTGCGGGAGTTAGAGCCCGACCTAACATTCTCCAAAAAATTCAAAATGTCATAAATTTTGAACACCTTGATGGATTAACTCCAAATTCAATCCCATACCTTGTTTAACGACAGTTTACTCGTGGTTCAAATTTGAGCCCGATATCTTAAAAATTACGGAAGTTAGAGCACAAACCAAAAATTCAAAATGCCATAAATTTTAAACCCCTTAACGGATTGACGTCAAATTTACTCCCAATCTTTATTTAATAACATTCCACATGTGGACCAAATTTGAGCCTGATATCTTAAAAATTGCGGAAGTTAGAGCACGAACAAAAAATTTCAAAAAATTTAAAAATGCCGTAAATTGTGAACCTCTTAACGGGTTGACACCAAATTTAATCCCAAACACTATTTGATAACAGTCCACTTCTGGTCCAAGTTTGAGCCGGATATCATAAAAATTGTGGGAGTTAGAGCCCGAACTGACATTCTCCAAAAAATTGAAAATGCCATAAATTTTGAACACCTTGATGGATTAACTCCAAATTCAATCCCATACCTTGTTTAACGACAGTTTACTCGTGCTTCAAATTTGAGCCCGATATCTTAAAAATTGCGACAGCTATTGTGCTAACAAAAAATTGTGCACACACACACACACATACAGACATTTTTTCTAAACCACTTTTCTCGACATTTTAGACAATTCTGAGTGTCCTGACAAGAAAATCTCGAAAAAAAAAATGTTCACGAAAACAAAGCTTCCTCTATGTGGAAGCAAAATAATAATTCTTCACTGTAAAAAAAATCTGCCTGAAATTTAGTGTACCTTTACTGGAAGTTTTTATTCATAAACCAGTATATTAAATTTAGTATACAAGTGTAATATAAAATTAATGTATAATACAGCACATTAAACAATTTACTTCAATTATACAGTAAAAGTACTTTAATTTTAATAATTTGCTTTAATTTTACTGGAAAAGTACATGAATTTTATACCTCAATTGTATATTAAATTTCAACGACGAGTTTATGAATAAAAACTTCCAATCTTTTCTAACAGTATTGCAGCAATTCAAAAGTTTAGTCATCGTATTATTATCACCAGATGTTATTATTATGAAATCATAATTATGGAACTCGTTGTATCATTATCTTTACTTCTATGAGTATTCGGCATTTACAACTCTGATTACGATTAACGAATTATTATGGTAGATGAATGAAGGTGTTGGTTTTTTCAATGCCATTTTAAATATGGTTCGTTCGTGTCCCAAGTAGCAACGAGACAATGAAGAGAAGGAGTTGTATGAACGGAGTGACTTCCGGTCGGACGCTGTCCATTTCCGGAGTCGAAGAAACGTGAGCTAGCGTGTCACGACAACTAGAGGACCGACGATCGGCTACTTCCACGCTCTCGAATTCCGTTAGTCATATCACAGCCTGACAAACAGTGTCCAACGAGTCGTTAGTGCTTCGTAGCGAAGAATCGTGCGAACGTCCGTTCAACTTCCACTGTGAATTCCGCTCCAGATCTATAAAAACAAATATTAAAATTACTAACAATTTAAAAACATAAATTGTGTGATAAATCGCAGAGACATTTGTAAAGTTCAGCGAGAGGCCGTGAAACCAATTCGGGGGTGCGGTGGAGTTCGCGCGCTCGCGCGCGCCCGCCCTTGCTGATGATGGGATTTATTATGGGCTGTACGTGTTTCAAAGGTACCAGTCTGGCTCATCTCTCCCAAGGTTTGTCTCATACCAAGCATGTAAACTCTTCAAATTAAACCTCGAGCTACAATAGCATTTTCCTAAGTAGGGGAAACGTGACGGCAACCAGCAAAAAAATATCCACAAGTTGCTGGAATTTTTAACAATTTAAAAAAAAAAATACCTTGCCAGGGGCAACGTTGATCTTTTCTATTCTAATTTAAGGAGACCCAGTCATCTAAAAAACCAGAAAAAAAAATGTATTAATGATACACTTCTTTTAAATTAAATTCTAAATTAGTATTTTTTTCAGCTATTCAAATGTTTACACTCTATTTTATAATCACTACATATTATTATTATGATATCATAATTACAAAACAAATTGTATTGTAAACTATATCTTATGAATTAATGGGGATTTACAACTCTGCTTTGCAGCAGTTAAGGATGTAGGAGCGCGATGGGATGCTCAACTTCCTGAAAAGTGAGAATTCAGAGAGAAATTCAAACACTTGTCGATGGAATAAAAATCTGAAAAAAATCAAGCATACAAAAGGTGCGGAAAAGATTAATTTTGCATATTAATAATTGCTAAATGTTATTAACAAATAGGTGAAAAAAAATTTGTTCAACAAATTATCCGTCAACCTAACTTTTTTTTCGAATGAAAATGATTCGTTAAATTTTCTGAATACGTATGAATTTTTTCAGAATTTTGTCTAATGTTTGAAAATTGCGGTTTTTTTTTCTTCTATGAGCTGTATTCGCGAATCTATTTGATCAATCGTTTCGAAACTTCCTGGGTGTAATGGGTGGTTTTGTGACAAGCACATATGAAAAATTCGCGACTTAACATACATTAAAAAAAAAGTGAATTCCAAAAAAACGAAATTTCGATGATTAGAAAAAATTCTGAAAAAATTCATACGTATTCAGAAAAAGTAACGAATCATTTTCATTCGAAAAAAAGTTAGGTTGACGGATAATTTGTTGAACAATTTTTTTTTCACCTATTTGTTAATAACATTTTGCAATTATTAATATGCAAAATTAATCTTTTAAGCACCTTTTGTATGCTTGATTTTTTTCAGATTTTTATTCCATCGAGAAGGGTTCGAATTTCTCTCTGAATTATCACTTTTCAGGAAGTTGAGCACCCCATCGCGCTCCTGCATCCTTAAACCTCATCAAGTACATTCTGCTATTTTGTGAAGACATATGGTGCACCTGAATAAAAAGTAAAAAAGTGAAGTATAAAGTAAACAAATTTTACTTGTCGTAACTTTTGAACCAAATGGGTGAACAAATTTTAGTGTTCAATGTCTTATTTTATCTGTCGATGAGTGAATTTTGGTATGAGTATAGCAATCCTGAATGCAGTGGAAATTGAATTTAGTGTAATCAATAATGTAGAGAGTTTTTAATAATGAAAATATTTATTTACACATTTAAAATCATAGTTTTCAAAATGACCTGGAGTAAAAATTCCTACGCTATTACCACTCTTCGACAGATAAAATGAGCCATCGAACATTCAAATTTGATCATTGCTTTGGTCTGAAAGCTACAACAAGTTGAAAATTTTACCTCACACAATTTGGTGCACTTTTGATTTAACAAAATTGCAAAATTATAATGCTTAATATGTACTTAATAAGGTTTAAGGAGGTTGGAGCGCTCCACATTAGTCAAATCAGTGCTAAATTTTTAAAAGCGTTTCTACAATTTCAGATGGTTTAAGAATCTGTTCCAAGGTGTTCATCACATAGCAGCATTAGTTCTTGATATTCAAATACATTCACAGCTGTCATATGAACAGTAAATCGATAAATATCTCCAAATTTCAGATGTCATGTTTTTTCATCCAGTTTTTTAAAAGGGTAAACCGTAATATCAGTCCGATTATGACGACCAATAGCTCATTTTGTTTACTAAAAGATATTCTATCGATTGGCCGTCTATTTTTTAAAATCGTATTTGTAGTTCAAAAGATACAACCGTTTGTTTATCCTATCATAACCTAACATCAAGTATACAAATGGCTGTAACTTTTGAACGCTTGATACTATAGAAAATCTGGACGGTCAATCGATTAAGGATCTTCCACTGATCAAAATGAGCTATGTTTCGACATAATCGGTCTGATATTACGGTTTCTCCTTTCACAAAACGGGATGAAAAAACATGACATCGGACATTTGGAGATATTGATCGTTTTACTGTTCATATGACAGTTGTGAATGTATTTGAACATCAAGAACTAATGCTGCTATGTGATTAACACCTTGGAACAGATTATTAAACCATCTAAAATTGTAGAAACACTTGTAAAAATTTAACACTGATTTGACTAGTGTGAAGCGCTCCAACCTCTTTAAATGTATGAATTTTTAAAAGAAGAATATCATCTACAGAATTTTCTTTCTTATGACTTTTTTTAGGTGACTGGATTTCCTTAAGGAGGTTTCAGAGCTTCATATCAAACAAATCAGTGCTCAATATTTACGATTGCTTCTGTTCAATTTTACGCCTTAATTGAAATTTTTTTTAAATAAATAAAATCTATGCAATTGACTGTATGGTTCAGTTTGCATAAAAAATGTCCAGGAGAAAATATGAAAAATTGTAGAAGTTCAATTTTTCAAAAATAAAATATATCTAAAGAACAATATTGCAAAAAATTCTGTCATTGGTAACTATAAATTGGCAGCTATTCATTTTAAATCCATGCGACTATTATTTTCTAGTCACAATGACCATAAAATATTCGCCACAACTATAAAAATATAGTTGAAAAAAAATTTTCTTCATACCTCGGTCGAAAGTACGTTCTTCCTGCATCGATTGTAAAGCAGAAAGTCTAACTTTAAGCATCGATAGAACTACACTCGTACCCTTTGTAATAGCGGGAGCAAAAACTTACTCGCGCGCACCATTACTCAATACATGGAGCCTAGAGGTAAGGAGTACGAACTCAGGCTGAAAAAACGTTTGCGAAACTGTGTAAAATTTTAGTGGACTGAGCACCACTGAATATCAACGGGAACCGAGATGAAGTTAGCCCCCGATAAAATTGAAGCGAACGCACCCCAAAGTGACGCCATATTGGCGATAATATGAATGGCGGAAAATTAACAAAAATTGACGCACGACGCAATTACAACAATCTCTGATACAGGTTACTCGCAAAATGGGCGTTATTGAGCGGGAACAACGCGTCGTCGTCAAAAACCGTAGGGCTGCGTTCAACAACATGACCACTTCACTTCGGTCTCCGCCAACTTGTCGCTTACTTCACTTCGGTTCCCGCCAATTTGTCACTCACTTCACTTCGGTTCCCGCCAAAAGAATTTTCCACGGTTTAGCGAACCATGGAGCCTAGAGGTAAGGAGTACGAACTCAGGCTGAAAAAACGTTCGCGAAACTGTGTAAAATTTTAGCGGACTGAGCACCACTGAATATCAACGGGAACCGAGATGAAGTTAGCCCCCGATAAAAATAAAGCGAACGCACCCCAAAGTGACGCCATATTGGCGATGATATGAATGGCGGAAAATTAACAAAAATTAAGGCACGACGCAATTACAACAATCTCTGATACAGGTTACTCGCAAAATGGGCGTTATTGAGCGGGAACAACGCGTCGTCGTCAAAAACCGCAGGGCTGCGTTCAACAACATGACCATTTCACTTCGGTCTCCGCCAACTTGTCGCTTACTTCACTTCGGTTCCCGCCAATTTGTCGCTCACTTCACTTCGGTTTCCGCCAAAAGAATTTTCCACGGTTTGGCGAACGATTCTCAACCGCGATTTCCATACGAGTTCGTACTCCTTACCTCTAGGCTCCATGACTCAATACATGAGACTCGTTGCCATGGAGCCTAGAGGTAAGGAGTACGAACTCGTATGGAAATCGCGGTTGAGAATCGTTCGCCAAACGGTGGAAAATTCTTTTGGCGGGAACCGAAGTGAAGTGAGCGACAAATTGGCGGGAACCGAAGTGAAGTAAGCGACAAGTTGGCGGTGACCGAAGTGAAGCGGTCATGTTGTTGAACGCAGCCCTGCGGTTTTTGACGACGACGCGTTCTCGCTCAATAACGCCCATTTTGCGAGTAACCTGTATCAGAGATTGTTGTAATTGCGTCGTGCGTCAATTTTTGTTAATTTTCCGCCATTCATATCATCGCCAATATGGCGTCACTTTGGGGTGCGTTCGCTTTATTTTTATAGGGGGATAACTTCATCTCGGTTCCCGTTGATATTCAGTGGTGCTCAGTCCACTAAAATTTTACACAGTTTCGCAAACGTTTTTTCAGCCTGAGTACGTACTCCTTACCTCTAGGTTCCATGCTCGTTGCTGCCGCCAGCCAGAATCATATAACCTCAAAACTCGCTCGGATTTAATTTGTGTATTTGGCTGTAAGTTAATATAATGTACAAAGTAATATTGACTAAAAATTAATTTTAAAAAAATCACCAATGAACGAAATGGATTCATTTGACGAAACCACGGACGAGGAAGAAGTTATCAAAGATTTTGATGCCGAAACGCAATTAATAGTACAAACAGAAACGTTACCAAAAAATCTGCTGACTGATATACACTAGTCTACGAGACTTATAAAAAATGACAAGAAGAACATAAAAGTTCTCTATCGACGTAAAATTATTTCTTTTGAAAATGTGTGATTATACTTCTTTTTGTCGATGTATTTAATGCCTCCCCCCCCCCCCCCCCCGACCAGCATCAATACATGCTAAAACGTACATATATTGATTATAAAAATACAATTCATCATCGTACTTTCGACCGGCTATGAAGAAAAACAGTATACACCACGTGAGCAGAAGTTTGAAAGCTCTGCACTGCGAGATATGATGCACCATATTACGCAGTGCAGGAATTTCAACTTTCTGCTCCTGTAGTGTAATATACTATTTCATTATGGTAGCTACAATAAAAAAAAGTTTCGCCTGGATTAAAAATCAATAGCTGTCACTTTGTAGTTGCTAGAACTTCCACAATTTCTCCGAGTGTACAAAACCCTCTAAAATTCTTTCTATAGATTTATGAACTTTTTTCATTGCTATAAAACTTTTACACATTGCCAATTGCATGAGATTTTTTGTATAATATAATTTCGTACTACTAAAATGAGACAGGCTTATAAATTAGCAGAAACCTTTACGATAATTGTGCATTGATTTTACTAATGTGAGGCGTTTCAATCTCCTTAAGGGGACACCAAGTCACCTAAAAAAAGTCATAAGAAAAAAAATTCTGTAAATGATACCCGTCTTTTAAAAAATCTTACATCAAAACATCATTAGGTACATAACAAGCACTATAATTCTGCAATTTTGTAAAGACATTCAGTGCACAAGAATGGTGTGAGGTAAAAAGTAAAATTTTTCACTTGTCGTAGCTTTCAGACCAAACCGGTGAACCAATTTTAGTGTTCGATGTCTTGTTTTATCTGTCGAAGAGTGCATTCTGAATTGAATACAGCGATTTTGGATGCAGTGAAAATTAGATTTACTGTAACCAATTGTTAAGGTAGTTATAACGCGAAGGCAAATACGTTAGATACATCCGAATTCTTTATATCTTGTAGTCTGAGTATTCATCTTTTATTTGTGAGGAATTACGAGATACATTACCGGATATCTAATTAAGTAAATAACTTTTTAAAACATAGTTTTATACATGGCGTTATATGGAGAAATATAAAAAATTGACTTTTAAACAGAGAAAAAAGCATCTCAGAAATGAAATATAAAACATCTAAACAGCTCTACGTTTTCGTTAGATCTTAAAGTAACCGATGCGACCATAAAAAGTAGTAGTCACCGGACATTTCAGCGAGTTATTGTAAGTTAATTGCAAGAAATTGCGTTGTGCAAAAACAATCTCTACCAGCTGTTCAAGATGGCGCCGAAGTTTGGCAACGTTGCACATCAGCTATATACGCGACAGTTACCATCGATCGGTATATACTCGTAGTGTTCTGCAATGAAAATGGATGAAAATGATCGCTCGCATCCTAAATTCGACGTAATTAACTGAAATCGAACTTTTTAACCTATCGATACTCTTGAATTTTTCATTTGTTGATCAAATTTGATTTGCGTCGATTCTTCACTGTATCTGGCTTTTTTGTTGCTTGAATGTTGTCGAACTACGTTTTTCTTTTACGCCTAATGAATTGGCCGTTTTTTTTCCGGGATCCGCTCTAACTCTGTCTTTCTTTTGGAGAATTCGACATGACAGAGCAGATTCGCCAAACAAACTTCGCAAACCTAACCTCGTTTCATGTCGGTAACGTACGATGCCGGTCGAACAGTCGCTCGATATTGCGGTGTTGCCACGATGTGTCGTGTGCTTATAGAGCCAATGGCGGACGAGTCAAGACATAAGTCAAATTAGTTTTAATAACATTATTAAATTAATTACGCACGTGAAAATAATTTCGTAATATGATTGAATGAAACTTTTATATTTTAGAATTTAATTGTGGAATATGCAGAAAGAATGAATAATTTTATTCTTCGATGACGATAGTTGCTAGTATCTATGACTCCGGCGTACTGACATAGCTACCTTAAGTGCGTTTTTAATAGAGAGAGATTTATTTACACATTTAAAATCGTAGCTTTGTCACAAAGAGCTGAAATAAAAATTCCTATATTCAATCCAGAATGCACTCTTTGACAGATAAAATAAGACATCGAACACTAAAATTTGTTCACCGGTTTGGTCTGAAACCTACGACAAGT
Organism: Ephialtes manifestator; assembly: GCA_963970395.1. Lineage (NCBI taxonomy): Eukaryota > Metazoa > Arthropoda > Insecta > Hymenoptera > Ichneumonidae > Ephialtes > Ephialtes manifestator. Next base: position 4,824,411 of record OZ019979.1, read on the forward strand.
GAAAAATTTTACTTTTTACATCACAACCATTTTGGTGCACCGTATGTCTTTATAAAATGGCAGAATTATAATGCTCATTATGTATTTAATGACGTTTTAATTTAAGATTTTTTTGAGGAAGTGTTTTATTTATACAATTTTTTTTCTCATGACTTTATTTATGTGAATGGATCCCCTTAATTACTCGAATATCGTAGTGAAGAATACGCGTGCCTGTTGCTAAAACGCACCCTCGACTTCTCTTTCTGTTGCAGGTATGTACACAGGAAGGAAAGGAGTAGTGAGAATCGATGCATAGCCATACGATATGTTGTGCTGGCCACGTAAATCAATAGGTAACGCACACTTTACGCGGCCTAGATTGAGCCGTTAGAGAGATTGTAGTACGTAGCGCATTCGGACAGCTTGGAGAACTACAGCTCGTGTGATTTATTACTCTCCACACTGAAACAAGAAATAAAAATAAATATCGTGTGTAGCCGACATCGCATGATGTGGATACAGCGACGTTAAGGACGACGTTGGCTCAACTACAGCATTAAAAAAACACCACCAATTAGGTTGGCTTGGATTTCCCTTATCCAATTTCACGTCAAGTTACGCCAATTTTTTTTTCCCTCGGGAGCTCCACTTTTGAAATATATTTTTTTAAAGGAAAATGGAGCACCTCACATTAATTAAAACCAGTGCATAATTTTTGTCATAGTTTCTGCTAAACTTTTATGCAGAATTTGTCATCATTTCTGTTAAACATTATCCAGAAAATCATTAAGAGTGATGGATTATTTTTTTAAAATTAACTGGTTCGCTTTAATTTTCGAGATAGATTTTTATGGAGTTTTTGCTTTTCACACGGATAATCCATAATTCTTTATCAATTTTAATACGGAATGGCTTATTTTGTAACTCGAAAGATTCTTTATAAATTAACTTTCTAAATATTTGATGGTGTGAAGCATTAAAAAATTAGAGCCTGTTATTTATTTAGCAAAAACATTCTTCACAAATAAACACTTGTAATTAATAAACAATTAACGCTATCGAATATGCAGATGATTAATTTATCTTCAAATAAACAAACCAAGTCGCATTAAAATTGTCAAAAATTTATGGATTATCCTCCATAGAAACTAATCGAAAATGCTCCGAAAATTATTAATAGTAATCTGTTAATTTTTTTTGGTTAATCCATCGTTATAAATATTTATCAGGATTACAGACACATAATGTGACAAAAATCACCCTTAATTTCAGTCAATTAATACGTAGAACTTTCCAAAACCGATAAAGAGTATTTGAGCAATTAATTCCACCTGAAATCGGCTGAAAATTGATCCCGCATTTTTTTATTTGAATGAAACTTTTTTTACGCAAACTGTATCGAAAAAGAAAAAATCCCTATTTTTTTGTTTGGCCAAAAAATTGTTTTTTTTTTTTAATTATGGAGTTTTCTATTTTTTAAATAAAAACGAGTGCATGACGAACTTAAAAAATTAATATCTCCGATTCTATTTGTCCTAGGAAGATGAACCAAAGCGCGTTTTAAAGTCAAAAGAATGAGAGTCCATAAAATAATTTTCTAGAAATTATAATTTTGCAAATTATTATTGTTATTAACAATTGAAAAATTAAATAATTTTTTTTTCGCAAATTTCCAATATTTTATTTTTATTTTTTATTTTATTAAATTCTTCATTTCATCCCGTAACGCTTACAATTTTTTTTGAGATGAAGATTTGATGGACTCAATTTTTTTTAATTTTATAAGGCATCGGTTGCCTCGTTCAGTGCCTTATAAAATTTAAAAAAAAATAGAGTCCATCAAATCTCCATCTAAAAAAAATTCTAAGCGTTACGGGATGAAATGAAGAATTTAATTTAAAAAAAAGAAAAATTCGAAATTTCGAAAAAAATTATTTTGTTTTTCAATTGTTAATAACAATGATAATTTGCAAGTTTATAATTTCTAGAAAATTATTTTATAAACCCTCATTCTTTTGATTTTAAAACGCACTTTGTTTCATCTTCCTAGGACAAATAGAACATGAGATATTAATTTTTGAAGTTCGCCATGCAGTCGTTTTTAAAAAAATTTAACATCTCATAATAAAAAAAAAAAATTTGGCCAAACAAAAAAATACGGGTTTTTTTTGGGTATAGTTTGCGTAAAAAAAAGTTTCATTCGAACAAAAAAAATGCGAGGTGAAAAAACACCGACATCCGGCCGATTTCATGTGGAATTGCTCACCAATTTAAGGATGTAGGAGCGCGATGGGGTGTTCAACTTCCTGAAAAGTCAGAATTCAGAGAGAAATTCGAACACTTCTCGATGGAATAAAAATCTGAAAAAAATCAAGCATACAAAAGATGCTTAAAAGATTAATTTTGCATATTAATAATTGCAAGATGTTATTAACAAATAGGTGAAAAAAAAAATTGTTCAACAAATTATCCGTCAACCTAACTGTTTTTCGAATGAAAATGATTCGTTGATTTTTCTGAATACGTATGAATTTTTTCAGAATTTTTTCTAATCATCGAAATTTCGTTTCTTTGGAATTCATTTTTTTTTTAAATGCATGTTAAGTCGCGAATTTTTCATATGTGCTTGTCACAAAACCACCCATTACACCCAAGAAGTTTCGAAACGATTGATCAAATAGATTCGCGAAAACAGCTCATAGAAGAAAAAAAAACCGCAATTTTCAAACATTAGACAAAATTCTGAAAAAATTCATACGTATTCAGAAAATTTAACGAATCATTTTCATTCGAAAAAAAAGTTAGGTTGACGGATAATTTGTTGAACAATTTTTTTTTCAACTATTTGTTAATAACATTTTGCAATTATTAATATGCAAAATTAATCTTTTCCGCACCTTTTGTACGCTTGATTTTTTTCAGATTTTTATTCCATCGCGAAGTGTTCGAATTTCTCTCTGAATTCTCACTTTTCAGGAAGTTGAGCACCCCATCGCGTTCCTACATCCTTAACTGCTGCAAAGCAGAGTTGTAAATCCCCATTAATTCGTGAGATATAGTTTACAGTACAATTTCTTTTGTAATTATGATTTCATAATAATAATATGTAGTGATTATAAAATAGAGTGTAAACATTTGAATGGCTGAAAAAATACTAATTTTCGCTTTAATATTGCAATAGTGAAAAAAATGGAAGAAATAAGTAATGCATTACTTATTTTTTTCCATTTTTGCTTCCTCATAGAGGAAGCTTTGTTTTCATGAAATTTTTTTTTTTTCGAGATTTTCATGTCAGTATGCTTAGAATCACCTAAAACGTCGAGAAAAGTGGTTTAGAAAAAATGTCCGTATGTATGTGTGTGTGTGTGTGTGTGTGTGTGTGTGTGTGTGCTGGGCTTCGAAAATTCAATCTCCTCTCACTCGGTCTCACCGTTCGAGCGATCCGGCTCAAATTTGGCACGCAAGTAGAGTAGCTGCCCCTCTTTGAATGTTGTGATTTTTGCCAAAATATGTGAAGTCATTAAGATTTTATGTTGATTTTAATTTGTTGAAAAAAGGGCGTGGTCGCTCTAACTTTCGTAAAAGTTCGCCGATTTGGCTAAATAGTTCTTCATAACTGAAGATACGTTCAATGTTGTATGGTATTGAATTTCGACGAAATCGGTAAAGCGGTTCGGATTTTATAGAATTTTGAATTTTTCGAAAAAAATAGATTTTGATCTAAATTACGTCGAATTTCAACAAATGAACAGAAATTTTGTACAGACGAAAAATAACATTCAGAAATGCCATGTACCAAATTTGGTGATGATCGGTAAAGTCGTTCGGATTTTACACCATTTTTCATTTTAAAAAAAATGTAGATTTTCGCTATAACTTCCGGAAAAGTTGAGAAAGTACGACAAAAATTTGTATCTAATCAAAATTAGATGTAACGGTGTTTGCAGAGGTGATTTATAGCTGTATAAAACACCTCTGCAAAAGAGACACAAGGTATAAAAAAAAAAGATGCAAAGTAGAACCTTGCACATTGCTTCCTCATTATTTTTCGCTTTTTACAAAGCTTCCTCTATGAGGAAGCCAAAATTGAATAACATACTGCTTCCTCACAGAGGGAGCTTTGTAAAAAGCGAAAAATAATGAGGAAGCAATGTGCAAGGTTCTACTTTGCATCTTTTTCCAAAAGGATAACCGTGAATTTTTATCAAAAAAATAATAATTTTTGCAGCCATTCCAAAGTTTAATCATCGTATTACAATCGCAACATGTTATTATTATAAAATCATAATCATAGAGCTGATCGTACCATCATCATTATTTCTATAAGTATCAGGCATTTACAACTCTGCTGCAAAGTTATCAAAGCTCGTATTATTTCAATGGACGGAAATGTGGCGCCATCCAAGAACCTAAAGGGAGTCTCTGAGAATCGCCAGCCCCGCGATCAATGAAGGAAACTGCTGTTGGGGTGCCACATGATGATGTAAGCGGTATCTACTGTTACCGGTGCACATTTTTTTGTACTGCGAATTATTTGGAACTTTCCAAGTGAACAAAAAAAAAAAAAAAAATAGGCCGACTAACGAAAAATCTTGCCAACTGGCAATGGTTTAAATCGCTGTTTTTCTTCTGGAAAAAGTTGGAAATGCCGACGGCCGATAAGCCAAATTCTCCGGGAGGAAATCGATCCTCACCAGCTGCTAACACTGCAGAGTTGTTCATACTGTGTGTTCCAATACATTTACTACTGCATCGGTCAGGACAAAATACCCTTCTCGGATTCACGATGGCGCTTCGATTTACTTGTTTCATGTGGTCAGGCGAATGAAAGGCTGTTATCCAAGAAGATGGTTTGACCGAAAGGTCAATCATGTTGTGGACACAGCTGCTATCAAATATTTATAGAGGTCTCCGACGATCGAACGATATGACTGAAAAATAGATAATTGTATGAGTTTCTTTCCACTAAAAAAAAACAATGATATGTCAGGATATGATTGGGAAATATCGAAGGTATCAAAAGGCTATTTGGCAGCTTTATTGGTTGCCAATTAGGGTGAAAAGGTCAGAGATCGGTTGAAAGTTTATTATGTTCAATCGAACGATGACACTTTGGATTTTGATATTACAGCAGACATTTTTCCATTAAACCCTTTGAAATTTATGGATCGTTGACAATGTCTTTTTTTGGATAGATGGAGTTATTAATACACTTCTGGAATTGCTTAGCGCATCGTCAAGTCGCTAGGTATTTGATTACAAAATTTTAAACAATGTAATTACAAATGCCAACAAATATGGTATTTGAAACTTTCTTCACCTTTTCGCTTGAGTCTCATTGAGGGGAAAAATCAATTAAAAATGGCATATTGGATCTTGAAAAGTGCAGATAAAAACGTATAAATTCGTCTCGAAATTTGAAAAAAAAATTTGACTTATATTTGCAATGGCACATTTTTTCAGATTTTTGGGACGAATTTATGGGTTTTTGTCTGCACTTTTCAAGATCCAATATGATATTTTTTTAAATTGTTTTTGCAAATTGAAATAATGAAAGTTGCCATAAGAAAATGAAAATATTCATTATTCTACAAAGTCATTATTATATTCGGTATAAAGCAATTGTTATATTTAAGTAATCTAAAAATCTTATGTTTGCACGTTGAAAATGCAGACGATAAAATTGAAAAATTCGAGTTGTGAATGCCTAATATTTATAGAAATAATGATGATACGATCAGCTCTATAATTATGATTTTATAATAATAACATGTAGCGATTGTAATACGATGATTAAACTTTGGGATGGCCGCAAAAATTATTATTTTTCAATAAAAATTCACGGTAATTCTTTTGAAAAAATGGAAACAAATAAGTAATGCATTAAGTAATGCATTAGTTATTTCTTCCATTTTTTCCACTATTTCTTGCAATATTAAAGCGAAAATTAGTATTTTTATCGGCTATTCAAATGTTTACACTCTATTTTATAATCAATGTATATTATTATTATTATGAAATCATAATTACGAAACAAATTGTACTGTACAATATTGAAAAATTCAATATAAATTAGAGTAAACCAGTGGGGTTTTAGTTCCTTCTCAGACTCTTTTCTCCTAAGAAGCAACGATAAATTATTGCCATTCCGAAAGTTGTCATGCGGAAAGGAAAAAAGTTTTATTATTCTGCAAAGTCATCATTATATTCGGTATAAAGCTGTTGTCATATTTTTATGAAACGTAATACTCTTATGTTTGCACGTGGCAAATGCAGACGATAAAATTGAAAAATTCAATGTAGAGATTTTAGTTCACAAATGTTTTTCAAGTTTATTCTCAGACTCTGTTCTCATAAACAGCAATGATAGATTATTTTCATTCCGAAAGTTGCCATAAGAAAACGAAAATGTTTATTATTCTACAAAGTCATTATTATATTGAGAGTTGTAAATCCCCATTAATTCATGAGATATAGTTTACAGTACAATTTGTTTTGTAATTATGTTTTCATAATAATAATATGTAGTGATTATAAAATAGAGTGTAAACATTTGAATAGCTGAAAAAAAAAATTAATTTTTGCTTTAATATTGAAATATAAGAAATAGTGGAAAAAATGGAAGTAAAATAAAGTAAAGGAAAAAGTAAAACGCGAAAAATAATGAGGAAGCAATGTGCAAGGTCCTACTTTGCATCCTTATTTTAATTAGATAAATATACATGTTGTGGATTCGCTTTTTCTATTTCGTTATTACGTTATTTCGTGATTATTAGAGCGTTTTCGAAAGTGAATGTAATAATGTATATTTTTAAAAATAATTCAACATTTCATAAAATCAAAAATTTCATACCGTTCGTCACTAAATTATACATATATAATGGCTGAATATTGTTTCATTTATATACAAAATTTGAGCTCGCTATCTTAAGTTTTGCAAAAGTTACAATAGAGCGATAATGTCAATTTTTTGAAAAATTCAAAACATCATAAAATTTTAACGGTTCAACCGATCTCAACAAAATTCAATAGCGATCACCGGCGTATGAAAGCTCACATTCATACCAATTTTAAGATCAATATCTCGAAAATTGAAAGAGTTATCGCGTAAACAGACATTTTTCAAAAAATTTAAAAACGCGTAAGAATTTAACGATGAAGTGAATTTTAACAAAAATCTGTATGAACGATGAAGCTTGATCCCTCTATCTATGGTCCAAATTTCAGCTTGATATCTCAAGGCATTCCCGATTTTTCGATCGTGTAACACACACACACACACACACACACACACACACACACACACACACACACACACACACACACACACACACACACACACACACACACACACACACACACACACACACACACACACACACACACACACACACACACACACACACACACACACACACACACACACACACACACACACACACACACACACACACACACACACACACACACACACACACACACACACACACACACACACACACACACACACACACACACACACACACACACACACACACACACACACACACACACACACACACACACACACACACACACACACACACACACACACACACACACACACACACACACACACACACACACACACACACACACACACACACACACACACACACACACACACACACACACACACACACACACACACACACACACACACACACACACACACACACACACACACACACACACACACACACACACACACACACACACACACACACACACACACACACACACACACACACACACACACACACACACACACACACACACACACACACACACACACACACACACACACACACA